>JAHKKF010521435.1:0-18077 GCA_019740295.1 Labeo calbasu
ATATAATTTTTATTTATTTTAGGTAGTTTATTTAATATTTATTTCAAAATGTCTAAATAGTTTTGGGTTTTATATTTTTGTGTATTTTATATATTGTATATTTCGTTTTGTGTATTTTAGATAATTTATATATTTGTTCAACAGTCTTTTTAAAATGTATTATTAGTTTATATAGATTCTTTACACATGTTTTTAACTACCTGTTATTTCAGCCGAGCGCGCCTTGGACACCATGAACTTTGACGTGATCAAGGGCCGCCCAGTCCGCATCATGTGGTCCCAGCGTGACCCGTCACTGCGCAAGAGCGGTGTGGGCAACATCTTCATCAAGAACCTGGACAAGTCTATCGACAACAAGGCCCTCTACGACACATTCTCTGCCTTCGGCAACATCCTGTCCTGCAAGGTAAGGGCCGGCCGTGTGTTTGCGGCAACACGCATGTTTGTTTGTGGTGTTTGTGCTCGTGCTCAGTGCTGCTGTTCTCTTTCTGAAGGTGGTTTGCGATGAGAACGGCTCTAAAGGATACGGCTTTGTGCACTTTGAGACCCATGAGGCCGCAGAAAGAGCCATTGAGAAAATGAACGGCATGTTGCTCAATGACCGCAAAGTGTAAGTGTGTATTTGAATTAACAGCATTGTAGTCAACAGTGTTTGGAGTGAAGCGTGCTCAGTGTGTCTCAAACATCATGTTCTCCTTATGCATGCTGGTTTAATTAAAAAAAAACAAAAAAAAAAAAAAAACAATATAGTAAAATGGAGAAAAAAATAAAATGTTCAGAATAATAAAGGTGATTTATTGCGTCTTAAAGGTTTGTCGGTCGCTTCAAGTCTCGCAAGGAGCGTGAGGCTGAGATGGGCGCCCGGGCCAAAGAGTTCACAAATGTTTACATCAAGAACTTTGGAGAAGATATGGATGATGAAAAGCTGAAGGAGATTTTCAGCAAATTTGGTGAGTTTTACTACTAGCAGAGGTTATGCATTTATATCCATTTTATTTTGTTATTTATACAGAATTGTATTTTTTTCTGTGCATTTACATTTATATAGTTTTATACTTTTATATATGCATGTATGTGCATATATAAATCTTTTATTTTTGATTTAAATTTTTAAAAGTCTTTAGCTAAAAAAAAAGTGTATATATATTTTTTTTAATATATTTTATTTTTTACTTTTTATATATATATATATATATACTTTTATATATGCACTTATAAAAATGTGTATATATATACTTTTGTATGTGCATATAGAAATCAATTTTTTTTATTTTTATTTTAAGTCTTCAGCCAAAAAAAGTGTATTTTTATTTTTTATATATATATATATATATATTTGTACTTGTTACAGAATTTTACATTTTCAATTTTTTTGTTTTTTACATTTTTTAAAGTCTTTAGCTAAATTNACTTTTTATATATATATATATATATACTTTTATATATGCACTTATAAAAATGTGTATATATATACTTTTGTATGTGCATATAGAAATCAATTTTTTTTTTTTTTATTTTAAGTCTTCAGCCAAAAAAAGTGTATTTTTATTTTTTTTATATATATATATATATATATTTGTACTTGTTACAGAATTTTACATTTTCAATTTTTTTGTTTTTTACATTTTTTAAAGTCTTTAGCTAAATTTATATGTATGCATTTTTATTATTATTATTATTATTGTTATTATTATTTTTTTTTATAGTATTTATGCATTTATATTTATTTTTATATACTACTTTATGTGCATGGGTATGTGCATATATGAATCAATTTTTTGGATTTTATTTTAATTTTGCATTAAGTCTTTAGCTGAAAAAAAAATACTTTTTAAAAATGTTTTATTTGTATTTATACGTGGTTTTGTTTCATTTATGTATTTATATTAAAGTTTTAAACTTTTATATATGCCTGTGTATGTGCATGTATAAATTGCATGTCTTTAACTTATTAAATATATTATTTGTATTTGTTATACAGCGTTTTATTTATACACGTATAAATTTTTTTTTTTTTTCATTTTAATTTCATATTTTAAAATGTGTTTTGCTGAATATTTATGAATTTATTTATATTATTTATTTTGGCTGCTAGTGAAGGTTTTGGTTTTGCCACATGAATCAGATGTGACGTTTGGTCTGTCATTTCAGGTCCAGCGCTGAGCATTCGCGTCATGACCGACGACAGCGGCAAATCTAAAGGCTTTGGCTTCGTCAGCTTTGAGAGGCATGAGGACGCCCAGAGGGTGAGCAGCAGCATATTACATCTCTGTGTGGTTTTATAGCGGTCACTAGAAAGTTGTTATATCCTGATGTGTTTCCTCTGGTGGTCAGGCCGTGGATGAGATGAATGGAAAAGAGCTGAACGGAAAGCAGGTGTACGTGGGTCGCGCTCAGAAGAAGGGAGAGCGTCAGACGGAGCTCAAGCGCAAGTTTGAGCAGATGAAGCAAGACCGCATGACTCGCTACCAGGTATGACATGAGCCGTAGATGATGCGGATGAGAGCGGTAAAGGTGATGTTTGTACGTGAACTTTAATTCATGTTGTTTTCAACAGGGAGTCAATCTGTACGTAAAGAATCTGGACGACGGCCTTGATGACGAACGCCTGCGTAAAGAATTCTCACCATTCGGCACCATCACCAGTGCTAAGGTACGATCTGAGATGTATATATTTCCAAAAAACTTGTGCTCATTGTGAATGTTCTACAGGATTCATACAAGGTGCTTAAAGTACTTGAATTTGACTTTTAGTTTTTTAGTTAATGTCATAAAACTTGCTAGCTAAGCCAGTAGTAGTATTGACAGTGTCATGTAAACGAGGCTGAAGATGCGAAAATGGGAATGGATGAACTGAATCAATTGAGTCATTTACGCTGGAACGGCTCCTATTGATTCAAACTAGTGACGTCGATCAATCATTTTAAGTGGTTCACTGGCAAAAACCAGATTAAATTTAAGAGTCATTAATTTTTTGAATTTGGTATCTCTTGGAATTTTAAACATCTAGTGATGGCTGAAACACTTTTCGAAACACCCAATCAGTTAAATTATTGCGTCGCAAAATGATTCAGTGTTTTGAAGTGCTCCAATCAGATTTGGACTTCAAATTGAGTATCATGAATCATTTGCTTTAGTTCAAGACTTCAGAGTGTATATCACAAATCATTTAAGATTCTGAACAGGTGAATCATTTTGCAAATCAAAATCAAATGATCTAAATCAAATGATTCGTAATGCGCAAAGTTCCGATCTGAAATCACAAATCATTTGATTTATATTGGAACTAAGTCGTGAATCACAGCGAATTGAATGACTCAAATTAAATGATTTGCAATTACACAAAGTTCCGATCTGAAATGATGGTTCGCGAATCATCATTCAGATCAGGATTTGGGAGTGTGGATCGCAAATCATTTGATTCAGGTCGGGACTTTGGTGCAGGTTCAAGAATCATTTGATTCAGTTCCTGACTTCTGTGCACATATGGCGAATAATTTGATTTGGATCAGAATGGGTTTGTGAATCATTTCACAAATTGATTCAAATCAAATGATTTGTGACCAGTCCTGATCTGAAATGATGCTTCACAAATCATTATTCAGATCGGGATTTTGGAGTGTGGATCGCGAATCACTTGATTAGATCAACTTTAGGGCAGGTTCGTGAATCCTTTGATTCAGTTCGAGACTTCGGAGTGTGTATGATGAATTAATTGTTTGAAATCAGGATTTCAGGATTATTTATTTAGAATTTGAAAGAGAAGATATTAAGTGCAAACCACCAGTCCATGAAAATAAAAAAAAAAAAAAAGCAGTGCTTGAAAAGCCCTTGAAAATCCTGGAACTTCATTTTACAATATCTGAACCCTTGTTTTAATTGCCAACCCTCCACCAAACATCAGTGACTTCCCTCTCAAGTGTCTGTGTTAACATCTGTTGTTGGTTTTGTTCAGGTGATGATGGAAGGTGGCCGCAGTAAGGGCTTCGGCTTCGTCTGCTTCTCGTCTCCCGAAGAAGCCACTAAGGCCGTGACCGAGATGAACGGTCGTATCGTGGCCACCAAGCCGCTGTACGTGGCTCTGGCCCAGAGGAAGGAAGAGCGTCAGGCTCATCTCACCAGCCAGTACATGCAGAGGATGGCCAGCGTCAGAGCCGTGCCCAACCCCGTCCTCAACCCCTACCAGCCCGCGCCGCCGTCCGGATACTTCATGGCTGCCATTCCACAGGTCAGACACAGCTTTCACCCCACTCAGTGTCAGGTTTAAAGGTGTGGTCACTTATTGTTGTTCAGGTCAATATTTGCGATCAAAATCCAGTCTTTTCAGTAAGAATACACGTGATTGGAAATTGAGGACATGAGAGTTCTCCACACAAGATTTCGCAACTGATTTTTGTGAATGTTTGAAAGTGACTTTCTAGGACTTGTGTATTTGTTGAATGCTGACGTTAGATAAGGCAGATGCTATAATACTTTTTCATATACGTTTAGTTGTAATTTGGTAAACAGAACTGTTAAACGGGCAGTAAAGTAATCGAGACAGAAAATGTTTGGAGTTTAGATGCTGGCTTTCAAAATAAGTCAAAAAATAACCTTTCCAAAAAATAAGGCCTATTGAATGTTGTCATGCTATTAAATGTTGCATACACTGCAGCAAATTATTCCTTAGTATTTTGTCTTGTTTTCTGTGCTAATATCTAAACGTCCTTAAATCAAGACTGGAAATGCAATATGAACAAAGGTAGTCTTGTTTTCTGAGAAATTAAACATTTTAGTGAGTTTATGCTTTTAAATAAGTGGTGAATAACTTTTTGCCTTGAATCAAATTCATTTTTGTGACGTGTGACCAAAAGATTCAGAAAATATTTTTATTTTGTACTTTTAATGAATTAAAGGTGGTATTTTCAAACTTTGAAGTTCTGCCAATACAATTAATGCGCTCCTTACACCTTTACGTTTGGAAAATACATTGACTTACTGATGTTCGCTTAAATTTACTCCCTATGTTTTCATTATTGAGCTTAAATGCTTAAATTTGCCTCCATGAAACATAAATTGTGAGCCTGGACCACAAAATCAGTCATACTTTTTTTTTTTTTTTTTTTTTTTTTGATAAATACATTTCCATTGATATAAGGTTTGTTGGGATATGACGATATTTGGATGAAATACAACTTTTTGAAAATCTGGAATTTAAGGGTGACAAAAAAAAAGAATATTAAGAAAATCACCTTTAAAGTTGTCAAAATGAAGTTCTTAATGCATATTACTAATCAATTTAGTTTTAAAATATTCATGGTAGAAAATTTACAAAATATCACTTAATATCCTAATGATTTTTGGCATAAAACAATTTTTTTTATTTGTTTTTGACCCATACAATGTATTTTTGGCTGTTACTACAAATATACCTGTGCTACCTAAGACTGGTTTTGTGGTCCGAGGTCACAATTTGCCTCCAAAAAAGCATTTTCTTTACATTTACAGTAATCCGGAAGTGGTTCTCACTCGTAACGTTTCTGTTCCTCTCTTGTGTGTGATTGACAGGCTCAGAATCGTGCGGCGTACTATCCCACCAGTCAGCTCGCTCAGCTCCGCCCCAGTCCTCGCTGGGCCACTCAGGGTGTCCGCCCTCAGCGTGAGTAGCTCCGCCCACATTCCCTCCAGCTTGCTTGCACCGACCACCACAACTCTTCGTTTTACTGATTTGCTTATTTCCGTTCCAGATTTCCAGAGCATGCCCAACGCCGTCAGGCCGTCCGCGCCCCGTCCGCAGGCCTTCGGCGCAGTGCGTCCCACCTCCTCCCAGGTCCCAAGGGTGATCCAACCGCAGCGCATGGGTGAGTGATGAACCTCAGTGTTAAACAGACAGCGAGCGCGTTTCTCCACAGTTGACTGATCTTAACTGTGCTTTGTTTCCCACAGCGTCTCAGGCCATGGGTCCTCGTCCCACCGCCGCAGGTGCCGCCACAGGTACGGCTCAGGTCAGAGGAGTGCCGCAGTACAAGTACGCACCTGGAGTCCGCAACCAACAGCAGCACATGCCCACTCAGCCGCAGGTGCCCATGCAACAGGTACTCATGGAACTTGTGCGGTTCACTTCCGAATTTTGGTTGCAGTTTAAAATGCGAAAACTGAAACTGAATGCGTATTGCAAACTGTTAACTTTATGCATAAAGTTAGATGTATTCAATTTTATCCACATCCACACCATACTAATCTAAAACAATTATATAATGTGTATACAATTTCAACTGCCTGAATTGCAACAATGTAACTTATCTGGCTCCTTAAAGTAAGTTGGATATGTAACTATGCAACTTTGTTGCATGCAAGAAGTGATACATGTATATACAATGTAGCAAATCTCAACTGCTTGATTGATTGTAATGTTACAAAATGTAACACTTATTGTCATCCAGCTCTAATCTGATAATTGACTATAAGTCATGAAGATATTATAAACGATGTGATTTTGTGTAAAGCAGTTTGGAACGATGTGTATTATGAAAAGGTTTTTGCAAATTTGACTTGCTCTGCAAATGTTAAAGTGTGTCTTGCACAAAAGTGTTCTCATGAACTAACTTTTATACGTTTGTCTCCCGTTCAGCCTGCTGTCCACGTTCAGGGTCAGGAGCCTCTGACGGCGTCCATGCTGGCTGCCGCCCCTCCACAAGAACAGAAGCAGATGCTGGGTGAGTTGATTCTCCTGTTCCTGTTTTGGTCGTTTATTTTTCTGAGCAAAATATAAGCATCATGCATTTTTAACATGATTTACAGAAGACACTGAAATGTCATTCGTTGTAAGAATAGTCCTATACCAAAACACCTCACCAGGCGTATTTAGAATCAGACTCCTTAAAATACTTTAAGGATCACAGTGCAGCCCTTAAATACTAATTAAATTTACATTTTTACAGTTAACATTTTTAAATGTTTTTTTTTTTTTTATCCTTTAAAATTTTAATCTATCTTTTTTACTATATTTAGTTTGTATAGGTCAGAATAAGTATTTGACACATTACACTAAATGACATTGGACCATTATTTCAACCATATTTGAAGTTTAAAAATTCTAATTCTGTGTATATAAAATACTTTTATAGACATCAAAATTGTATTTATTATACTTTATATAATATATAATATAAAATAATATATGATAATAATAATTATTTATTTATTTATTTATTTATTTAATTGTTTTCTTGTTAATTGTGCAATTTTAAATGTAGATTAAAGCATGATATCAAATTTTAAATATCAAATGCGTGTTCTCGTCTGCCACAGGTGAGCGTCTGTTCCCACTCATCCAGAACATGCATCCCAGTCTGGCTGGAAAAATCACAGGAATGCTGTTGGAAATCGACAACTCTGAGCTGTTGCACATGCTGGAGTCTCCGGAGTCCCTGAGGTCAAAGGTCAGTGCTCATGAGATGCTCTTTTGTTTGTTTTTGGGTTATTGGGTGATCTCGCCGTTTTTAGTGATAATGGAATGTCAAGAACGTCTGTTTTATCCCTAATCGGATCAATATTCAAAGGAGTTTTTAGGAATGTATTGTAAATTTATTTTAAAAAATAAATTTTATTCTGTATATTTATATTTATCTTAGGTGGATGAAGCAGTAGCGGTGTTGCAGGCTCATCAGGCCAAAGAAGCTGCCCAGAAATCAGTCCCCAGCGCTACTGTGCCGGCCGTTTAACACAAGGTGAGAGGAGAACTCTTGCACATGGATTGTGCACATCTTTTTCTCTGCTCGACTACTGAAGTAATGATTTGTCCCTAATCGTTGACGTTTTTCTTCCTTTTTCAGAATGGTCTCTTAGGCCCTGTCTTCACCAAGAGGGACACATTAAAAATAAAAATTGAATAAATATTGAAAAACAGAAACTCAAACAGAAAAAAAAACACGATGACATCCAGATGTTTTGCCAGGTTGAGAGACCAAATCTTGACCTTGATTTATATTAAAAAATTACCAAAAAAATAGAAAACTTTTAATTTTGAAAAATTCCAAAACATTCCTTTCTTTTTATTCCTCTTAATGAATGCTCATTGTCAATTGTGTTCTTGCAGTTGATAGCTGAACATTTGGAAAAGTACATTGGATTAAACTGCTTGAATAAATAAAACTTTAAACATTTATCATCGTTTGTGGTGTTTTTTTTTGTATAACAATATGTTGTGCTGAAAACCCTTCGACAGCAGTTGCATTCATTCTTAAAAATGCTGTTATTTTGAAAGGGTTTCACAGAAACGTTTTACAGATGCAAGTTAAGCTGTGACGAATGTTGATGAACCTGCATGATGAGAATGTTGACATGGTGTCGTCCAAGTTTCTGAGCTTTTGTCAACTTCATTGAGTGATTCAGAGTTCATGAACCGAGGTCTCGACCGCTGCAGATCTCGGGGTTAATGCCCTGAAGGTGGTGGTAGGTGAAACTGGGGGCAATTTTAATGCGTTTAACACCTTCAGTCATAAGATGGAGTGACGACATTTGGCGCATTATCAAAGGAGGATATCTTGCATGTCTAGTATTTTTGTTGTGGAGTTTTGATGACTTTGAACTTAAATGTTTGCCTCTTTAAAGGTTGTTGGTTACAAGTTAACATGAATGAGTTGGCACTACTGTGAAATAAACTGCAAAACAACTGGACGAACTCTGTATTGAAGCAGTGTTTGATTGAGTTGATTAACTTTTGCACAGCATTGACTTGCTCTATTTAAACATTAAATATAAATAGTCATTACTGGCAGCACTTGAGTTTATTGAATAACAAAACAGAAAATGTTACAATTGGTCCCAAATCCCTTACAGAATAGTTAGATTTCTTCACTTTTATTAAAATATCTTATTTTTGTGAAGGGAGATTCTCCAAAAAATGTAATTTCAAACTGTTTCCTGTCATAAGGTTTGTTACAGTAAACTGAAAATGTAACTTCTGTAAATATTTCTATCAGACAAGTAAATCCTTGTCCCTTTGAGGTCATGATACCTTTCTACATACATACACTAGGTGGCAGCATCAGTAAAAATAAATAAGGTGATGTTTTAGGATGTTTTTGGCTATATATTGGCAGCTTTGGCTGCTTTAATTTAAAAAACACGTTTAATATGTCACAAAACTGAACTGTACTTTTAAAAACATGATTGATATTTCTGCCATATTTTATTTGTATCATATTTTTGTTTAATGTATGTAAAAAAAAAAAAAAAAAAATATATATATATATATATATATATATATATATATATATACGGCTGTGAGCGTATTTCAGCAAAGCCGCGAAAAAGAAAATGTAATACGTTTTAAAACATTTTTACGTAGGATAAATTTAACATTTAAAAACAAAATAAATTGTATATATAAAAATATATATAATTAATTATAAATACGAGACGACCGTTAGGACTCGCGTTCAGTTTTTAGCGCGGGAAACGCGAGCGCGTGTTCAACTATATTCAGTCAGATATTAAAACCGTGACATCCGCGTCTTCACACATCTAACTTGGTGAGTTGGAAACAATTACTCTTATTAAGCTTCAGCCATGTTTGTTTTTATGTTTGTGAACGTTAATGTGAACGTTAGGTCAGAATACTGACATGTTTGAATGCTGAGGCGCATTTAAGTCGAGTTGAATTGAGTTCGCTTTATTTGCAAACGCGGTATTGTTTGTTAAAACTCGACATAACTGAGCAAAATCATCGAGTCATCGCTCGATTGGATTACTAAGCCTGAAACAAAACATTTAAATAAAAAACCTCATAGTTACTCATCTTAGACTGATGAAAACAGGTTATTCAGGTTCACCGACCGAAGGAAAACTAAACGATCTTAACATGGCCTTCAACTTTTCAGCTCAGTCATTCTTATGACTGTCATAAAAGCTGGAATATAAATAGATTCGAGATGCTGTCATTGGGAAACATGATTCACGTCCTGTTGATAAGACTTGTATGCAATATGAAGGTCATCAAGCGCTGCTTACAAAAATAAATTATGATGAAGTCAGAATTTGATTTAATTGTGGCATATGAGATGAAATTTTAAACAATGAGTGTCCAGGATGATGTTAAACCTCATTTTGTTGTAGTTTACAGTCAAAATCTAGGACTTAAAATGCACTTTATGTTACTCTAAAGGTTTATTTGTCTTTCCAGTGCTTGTTTAAAGCCAAAGTTCTTTAAGTGCACTTTTAAATGTGGCCCTGGACCGCAAAACTAGTCATAAGTAGCACGGGTATATTTGTAGCAATAGCCAGAAATACATTGTATGTGTATCAAAATAATCTATTTTTCTTTTATGCGAAAAATTATTGGGATATTAAGTAAAGATCATGTTCCATTAAGATATTTTGTAAATTTCCTACTGTAAATATATCAAAACTTAATTTTTGATTAGTAATATGCATTGCTAAGAACTTTATTTTTGACAACTTTGAAGGTTATTTTTCTGTTATCTCGGCCAAATATTGTCCTATCCTAACAAAGTGGTCCAGGGTCACAATTTAAGTTTAAAAATAAATCTAAGGAATATGTTTAAGTGAACATTAATAAAATCAATATATTTTCCAAAAATAAAGGTCTAAGGAGAACACGAATTGTATTAGCAGCACTTCAGAGTCTAAAAATACAACTTTTGAAAACTTTCCATTTTATTTAGTTTTAAAAAATGAAAACAACATCTATGTCTTCTAATCGCACTTCACAAAAATCACCTTAATTCAATTACAGATTTTCAAAAAGTTAAATATTGCCGTTTCCTAACAAACCACACACCATTGGAAAGCTAATTTATTCATGCTGTCAGATGATGTATAAAACTCAGTTTCACAAAATGGACCCTTATGACTGGTTTTGTGGTCCAGGGTCAAAAATGTGATTTTTCAAACCGTCATAAACAAACCCCCTTAAATGTTTGCAGTACATCAATGAATTCACAGAAAGTGCATCTTTACAGATTGTACGTGTACTGTCAGCATGTTTGGATAGTTTTGCAATGTTTTGCCATTGATTTACCAATGAAATCCAAGCCTAAACAACAACTTGCCTGGCCAACTAAGTAATCTGATGAGCTAAAATCATTTCGTTGCCCGTGCAAGTTGTAGAAGAGCTTTATTTGGAAAACCTTTGCAGGAAATCATGTAGATAAAGTTAGAATGCAGGCTGATGGCTGTATGTCATTTGATGAACTTCTGTATGGAGCATGTGATTATTAAACAGTGATAAAAGCTTTTCACCTACTTGGCTTTTTCATGCCGTTTACAGCAGTGTTTACTCACCGTGTTCCTGGAGTTCCACCAACGATGCACATGTTGGACGTGCCCCTAATCAAACACACCTGAAACACATCCACACTGTGTACTTTTGAGGACTTTAAGGAACACGGTTGGGACACATTATTTTACTACATTGTTGACTTCATTTAAGTACGTTTTCTCTGATAAAGTAATTGTATTTAAAAAAAAAAAGTCCAAATAAAATACAATATCCAAATGTCTTCAAATCGAGCCGCATTTACTGGAGACGCAGAATGACAAGACGTTTTGTTTACTGATTCAAACAAGTAAAAGCAATATAAATTCCTAAAATGTTAAGAACTTGCACCGTGAATAAAATCAACACGTGACATTCAATCAATGTGAGCTCTTAAGCACAGCACAGCTTGTTTTGAAATGGTCAGTTGCAGCAGCAGTGGTTTTGTCATTTAGTTTGTCTGGCACGAGTTATTTTTTTCTCTTTTACTATCGTGCTGGTGATAAGGTGGTGTCCTCAGTGTCTGTCTCGGACTGCCTCGACCTTCAATAAACACTGGCTTATCAAATGCGTTTACAACCCGTGATTCAATCACTATGATTCAGACGCTGATTAGTGCGATCTAGACTCTTTTCACCCGGGACGTTCTGGTCCTGATGAATTGCACGTTCATTGTGAATCGCAAAACAACATCATCACCATCATCTAGAGGTGGAATATATCTGGCATTCTGCTGAACCGCACAAGGAATATAGTGAACGGCTTGAACTTAATGACAAATATAATGAGTCTGTATTGATCCTGTAGCTCATTTTACATTAGGTTTAAAACCAAAAGAGTAGTTTACATCAAAAACAAACATAATGAAACTATTTCCTGGCTTTGGTGAGTGTCTGCGGAGAACTTAATATTCGTAATGGAAATATAAGGGGAATTACACAAGTAGCTACTTGTTGATTTGACTGAAAGCAATATAGTAATTAGCTTATCTGGTTAAGTTCTCTGTGCTAGGCACTGCTGAGATAATAAACCAGGACAAGCCGCACATGATTGTGACGATACAGAAAAACACCTCAACGATAGCGAGAATTCTCAAGAAAGGGATAAACAGTCTGAGAAGATTGAGGAAATTGATTTCTGAATTGATGAATGTTTCACGGTGTTGATTGATTTTCTACTAGAGTCGAGTCTTCACTGATCCCATTACTTGGAGTCACAACCTTGATTGTGCGTTCATTTACGTATAGTTCAAGAGTTTGATCACTTCAGTTTTTCAGTCAGTCAGAAGTCCGTTTATCTGACTGATTTTCTTTAGAGAAAGTCACAGCCAGACTATTTGTTTTCTGCAGAAAACAGTAAAAGGCAAACAAATAAAAACTGGAAGGTAGTATAGATAGAAAAGGAAGTAGATGAGTAGTAAGTCTGAGTAGATCTCGGTGTTGTGCTTAAGAACACTCCGTACTGTGGTAAAATCACTGTAACACTTAATCGTTTCAGGAACCACACTAAAATTGGTGTAGAAGCAATTTTTACTCAGAAATTGTTAGTAAAATTACAAAAATAAAACATCAAGTAACACATTAAATTAAAAGTGAAATTTTGAAGTCAAAAACTGAAACTGTAGTTTTTCTTATTTAAAGCACAACTTACATCCCCAAAATATTTTTTTACAGTGCACCAACAATATTAATGAAATGCCAATATTCAGTAAACAGTTAAATATGAAAAAAATGATTTATTTGTAATATAGTAACAGTTTTTTTTTACAATAGCCTCTTTCGCATAGTAATACCACTAAATTGCCGTAAAATTACTGGAGCAACTTTACTGGTAAATACAAAAATGCACTGTTCACACAGGCACTGATATTGTGTCTTTTTACCAGGAAAGCATTCAGGCTTTACTTTCAAAATACCTGTGACATCATTAACCAAAAAATGACCTCTAAACAGCTGCGCCTCCCTGTGTTGTGTGTGTGTTAATATGGAGGGGTATACACAGTCAGTGTTTTTGTTGATACTTTAATTTTTGTGTCTATGCAGTTTTGGGAAAAGTTACATTTAAAAGTAATGTATTGAAATATTGCGTTACTCCCTTAAAAACTAACTAATTATGTTACTTGGTTACTTTTTATGTAAAGTAATGCATTACAGTATTGTGTTACTCCCTGTAAGGTAATGCATTAGGGAGTAACGCAATATTGTAATGCATTACTTTACATAAAAAGTAACCAAGTAACATAATTAGTTAGTTTTTAAGGGAGTAACGCAATATTGTAACAAAGTAACTGCGGTTACTTATTTGACAAATAACTTTTCTTTCAAATTAAAAAGTAATGTTACTTTACTAGATACTTGAAAAAAGTAATCTGATTACGTAACTCCCGTTACTTGTGAGACCTTGGTAGTACATAGTCAATAAATAAACTTCTGCCACACACCTTTGTAGAATTTTTTCTTTTTAATTTTAACCTGTCAGTTCCACTTTTTGAACATAGACCAGAAAATGACATTTCCAACTTAAATTGTTGTAAATCTTGAATTCTTTGGAGAGCAAAATGAAGCTTGGTGTGAAACTTGGCAGATTGTTGTGGAAATTAAAACAGTTAGTAGAAATTAGAAGTCAGTAGAAAAAAGCTAAACTTTTATATTTGAATATTTTATATAATTAAACAGATTAAATAAATGCATCTTCATGGTATAAAAAATGGTCATCATTTACTCCTGTGTGGTTTACTTTCTTCTGTGGAACGTTAAGATATTTTGAAGAACGTTGGGAATTGAGAGACAAAAACCACACAGACATTTCTCAAAATATCTTTTTTTGTGTTCCACAGAAGAAATAAGAAATATTTGGAGCGAAATTATAATGAATTTTTTAGCTGTTTTCTCAGGAAGCTCTGACTTGATGAAGTAACAGTCATCCTTCCCGTCTTTAAGGGTCGTTCACCTTTTTCTCGTTTTACTGGGCTGGATTTGTCCGTTTGTGGGTTTATAGGCTCACAGGTACGTCTGTAATGATAGGGACCATATAATTTGAGTACTTGAGGAGTCCTTGGTCGCTTGGTACGGCCTGGTGTAATGACTTCAGCAGAGATAATATTGCCTCACCTAAAGTATATCCCAGCCTACAGTGGCTTTGCGCTGAAGTGCCTTATCACCGTTTAACCAATTGCTAAACAGCAAAGGGCAGTTGTTTTGTTCTCAGCAGATGTAGATTGACAGGTCAAGGTTCAGGAGTTCAACCACATGAATGCTTGTTATAAATAGGAGCCGTGTCAATGACAGACAGCTTCAGTCTACATGAGGTTTGACTTCTAGAAGGTAGCACGCGTATTCGGTGAAGACATGGATTGCGAATGCGATTGTTCGGCGTACGGTAACGGACAGTCGAACGCCATCCTCTTCAACATCCTCAGCCGAGGCGAGTCGACTGCGAACGAGCCCAACTACAAGTGGGTCCCTCAGACGTGCCACTGCGAGAAACGCAGGAAAGTCTGTCTGAAAACGCCCAACGAGACGTGTCAGGTCGCTTCCGACGTGCTGGTCAAGACCATGCACTTCATGAAGAGTTTGCCGGCGTTCCAGCAGCTGCCGCCTAAAGACCAGCTGTCGCTGCTCCAGAACTGCTGGGCGCCGCTTTTCATTCTGGGTCTGGCCCAGGACCGGGTTCGCTTCGACGTCCACGACACTCCGGCGCCCAGCATGCTGAAGAGAATTCTGCTCAATAGCCAGGAGACGCTGAGCTCCGATCGAGAGCAGCCCACGCTGACCGGCGTGCAGACGCTCAAAGCCTGCCTCAAGAAGTTCTGGAGTCTGGATTTAAGCCCCAAGGAGTACGCTTATCTGAAAGGCACCGTAATATTTAATCCAGGTAGGTTTTCCAAAATCTACTTTGTCTTGCGTGCTAATTTATATCTGAATGATTTTTTTAAAGTGAAAAAAATCCCCTAATTATTCAAAATAATTGATGAGAATAAAATATATTTAAATAAATAATGATTTGTAATATAAATAATGGTTTCATATAAATATTTATAGTATAAATATTTATATTACATTATTACATTACATTTAATATAAACATGTTATAAATAATGTATATAATTTAAGTTTATCCAAATATATTTATTTAAAATGATTTAAACAATTTAAAATGTAATTTTAATAAAATATATTTTGTTTTTAAAAATTATATTTAAAAAAAAAAAAAAATGTTTTTGTATTTGTAATTTAATTTTATTAAAATATAATTATTTAAAATTATTGAATTATTTTAAAAATTATATACAATACATTTTACAGTGCACTCACCTATTGTTTTCCATCCGCAGATGTGCCGGGTCTGAAAGCATCTCTGTTCATCGAGGGTCTGCAGTATGAAGCTCAGCACGCCCTGAAGGATTTCCTGGTGCCTCTTCATCCAGAGGACAGAGGGCGATTTGCTCGTATCCTCCTCACCGCGTCTACTTTAAAAACCATCACTCCGAGCCTCATCACGGAGCTCTTTTTTCGACCCGTCATCGGTCAGGCTGATCTGCTGGACTTGTTGATTGACATGCTTTTCACGAGGTAGCGAACCAAAGACTGCTTGAATTCGGACTTTCTGTAGAACGTTATTTTCTCCGGTGTTCGAGGGGAGAGTTTCGGCGCGAGCGCTGGATGAAAACCACACTGCGTAAGGGTTACGTCTGAAGTATTTGACTTTAGTTACAGACTTTAGCACATTTTTATTGTTTACACAGTTTAATGAAATTACTGCACCTTTGTAATGGTATTTAGGTCACGAGAATGTGATTTATCGATCGTTGTCTTTTTTGGAAGCACCGTTGTAGCTTTTTATACAGTATGGGATGATACAAAGTATTCCTTGCTAAAACTCTCTAGAAAAGATCTCCGCACCTACGGGAGATTCAGGTATTGTCTCTGTGAGAAAGCTAGAGGAAAGCATTTGTATGTTCATTATTATACTGCCATTAAATCTATTTTTTCACATTTTGGCATTATCATCCTGACTCGTGTGTTTGTCATGTACTTCTAAATCACTTTTAGAAATACTATACTAATTTTAGATTTAGAACAATTCTCACGATGATGTTTTCGTGCGTATGAGAGAAACCTTAAAACAATTTAAAAATGTACATTAGCTCCAAAAATGTATTTAATAGGATAAAAAAATAACTAATAGTTATCGCCTCACTTACCCAGTTGATTGATTCCATCGATAATTGCAAAAAAAAATTATATTACAAGTTTACTAAAATGTTAGGTTTAAATATGCAAATGAGGCATTTAATTAAATATGTGCTAATTTGCATACATTTTAGTACTAAAATCTAATCACTGGATGAAGTTTCAGAATTTTTTTTTTTTTTTTTTTTTTTTTACATATTAGAGTCAAACAGGGAATTTTGGTATCTCATTTTCTGTCACTCCATAACTCAGAAAACAGACAGAAAATATATATTTTCACAATTTTTTGAGGGAATAAAATGTTGTATATAATCAAGCAAATTATATATGAACAAATCCCTCTGTAAAAACCTTAAGTGCTAATTTACTGAAGTGGAAATTTACGGCTCAGCGTAGAAGAAAAAGCTTATTTTGAGAAAACGGCCTTTATAAGGATGTACTGTAATTGAAATCTGTTGACACAAATGGATAAAGTGCTATAAAAGAAACACTTAACAGTGTCTTTTGGATGTTTTCTTTCCGCTAGTCAGAAAAGACAGTTTATGAAAAACCAAAAAGCCCAAAATCTCAAACTTGACGGGTGAATGAAAAACTGTGTAAACGTCATTATAAAAGCAAATATCAGGGCAAACTGTCGTCTACTGTAGAGAATGATGCACAAATGCACTTTACAAGCAACACACTTGACGAAGAAGAAGTTTGTTGAGTTCGAAATGCTAAAACAATAGATCTTGTGTTAAAAAGGCATTTGTGAAACAAGTGGAACATGTTCATTATACAACATAACTTGGCTTGAACTTCCAGTAAGTAACTCATTTCCAGTAAGATGATAACTGAAGTGATAAAAGTACGCCACTCGCTTATTTACAGGAATAGTTCATGCAAAAATTAAAATGCACTCACCTTCAGGCTTTGTTTGTTTGTTCATCAGATTTGTAAAAATGTGTCATTCCATCACTCTCACCAATGGATACTCTGCAGCGAATGGGTGCCGTCAGAATGAGAGTCCAAACAGCTGATAAAACATCACAATAATCCACAAGTAACCCAAAACACTCCAGTCCATCAGTTCACATCTTGAGAAGACAAAAGCTGAAACAAATCCATCAAGATGTTTTTAATCCATAATAACGCTTCCTCCAAAGAAAAAGTCCATTTCCTGTTGTCTCTCGCATCAAAATCCAGCCACATATTTGTTTAGAGCTGTTTTGGCTTGTTTAATCTGTGCAGATTTCTCTCCTGATTCAGACCAGACCTATTTTTTACTGGGGGAAGTGTTATTATGGATTATGGACTCTTAAAAACAGCTTAATGATGGGTTTGTTTCAGCTTTTGTCTGTTAAGTGATGTTTGGAGTCTCATTCTGACGGCACCCATTCACTACAAAGGATCTATTGGTGAGCAAGTGATGGAATGACACATTTCTACAAATCTGATACAGATCTGAAACAAACTCATCTACATCTTGGATGGCCTGCGGATTAACATATTTTCAGCAAATATTTATTTTTAGTGAACTATTGCTTTAAACGTAATGTTGTGTGATTATGTGACAGGTTAGAATACTTTTGCATTATGGGCTCTGTTTTCCAAGCTATTCTGTAATTAGTAAGCTAGTATTTCAT
>JAHKKF010521436.1:0-15502 GCA_019740295.1 Labeo calbasu
AATTGCAAACTAAAAAAGAAATTATAGTATTTTACACCTCACAAGGAATAATGGTCAATTTTATTATGGTTACTTTTCTTAAATAAGACATCCTTAATGACGTGTGCAGCCTTCGAAATGAGACACAGCTTATGTAGAATCGGTGGGTGGGGCTAAACAGGCAGTGATGGTAGAATCGGTGGGCGGGGCTAAACCAGTAGTGATGTAGAATCGGTGGGCGAGGCTAAACAGGTTGTGATGTAGATTGGTGGGCGGTGTTTATCCACACTCTTACATCATAGAGTCAAACATTCTACAAGCTGTTGTTTTGACAGACTGGCTTCAATATAAACCGTTGTTAGACTAATGAGAAAGTTTTCAGTTCTAAAACCTACAAGATGTTTTTATAGTACAATGACCTCTTAAATGTTAGAAGCTCAAGGCAAGTTTGGTTTCTCAGTTCATGGCCTCTTTAAAAACATAATGAAATACAAGGATGACCAACATTTGCTCAGATGTACAATGCACAATACTGCACTTGACCTTTCATTTCCAGTGAATGAATCAGAAATAATAACAGTAATTCTAACATCTCCATCTTTAATCATTTTTGACTGAGCTTCCAAAAATAACTTTCATACAAAACTGGAATAAAAAAAATGCATTTTTCAAATCAACAATAAATAACAGAAGAAAAAGACATACTGCATACTGTATACTGCATTGCTTCTGCAAAAGTTTCCAACTGTAGTTGCAATGCAGTTGGCTCTTTTACTTTGATGGAGTAACTTTAAAGGGATACTCACATAAAAATTACAATTTTCTTTATTAGAAAAATAATCTCTGAGGCCATATAATGCAAGTAAACAGGACCTCCAAAGTTGACACTTCAAAAACCACACAAAGTCAACGTGACAGGAATCCACACAACCACAGTTGATGAATCACTGTTTTCTAAAGCAAAACGATAGGTGTGTGAAATACAAATACAACTATTTTTTTTTTTACTAAAAGTCACTGCCTGTCATACATGGGTTCATGAGTTCAGTGGTAAAGCATGACATAAGTACATTGTGAAGCTCTTATTAAAAAGTGGCATGGATATTTCTCAATGTGTTGATATTTATATATGCTATTCCTTTGGCATCGTTTCCTCTTTCTTTATGTGTGTGTGTGTTGTGGGTCTATAGTTAGGGTGTGTATTGGTGCAGGTCTTTATGTCCTTTAGCTCCTGAGATGTTTTATGCATCCAAAATATTACAGCCGAACACTCTGTCTCAATGTGACAGACAGAATTGTTCCCGACTGCTCCATTTTCAAAATTAATATGCATAACTCATAGAATAAATGGCTTCTATAATTATAAAAGCATCCATTTGGAGAGATGTGAGAGTTCGTGAGCCAAGAGTGAGACAGTAACCCTCACACAAACACATCAGGGTTATGAGGAAGCTGGCACGAGTGATTCAGGCTGAGAGCTTTTCTGGACAGGAAGTCACCCACTGAGACTGAGACTGTGGTCAGGAGGGGGGTGGGCAGCGTCTACGCTGGTGACACGAGTCGTCTGTACCTAGACGCGTGTTTTATTTGCTTCTGGCCCAGCTATACTTTTTTTTTATATATATATATATATACAAAAATTCCCCCAGAAGCTAGCTCTGGTAAAAACCTACTTTTTTGTCAAGCTCAAAAGAAAAAAATGCAGCACGAAAGACTGAAAAATGTGTTTATTCTTTTTTTTTTTTTTTTTTTTTAAAGGTTTTTAGGTTTGGCTTGGGGCTTATCTGCAGTTACTTGATTTACATTTTCTGAGGAAAAAAGTGAACTGTGCTAACATCTTGCAATACTTGATGCAAGGATGTAGTGGGTGGTTGCCAGGGTGTTGCTTTTAACACATTGTTCTCTGTGGTTGATAGGTGTTTACTTAGTTGTCCAAGTCATAAGAGCTCATACTGAATCGATCACCCAAAAATGAAAATTCTGCCATCATTTACTCACCCTCATGACATTTCAAACCTGAATGACTCACTCTTTGTCTGTGGAATTCAAAAAAAGATATCTTGAAGAATTCAAAGTTCATGAGATCTTGTCATCTATTCCATCATCGCCAGTTTAAAACTGTAAGTTTGATTGTTTACAAAAATAATAGTACAGGTTTCCTCAATAAGCTGTACAGTTAAACGCATTATTCATGTCTGTAGCACTAAAAGTGCTGAATTAGTAACAAGCCAAAGTTGAATGCTTAGGGTTAGGGGTTTGTTCAGAGATGCAGAACATCAACATTGGTATTCTTGGTGCATCCACAAATTCATTGGCTTTGAGCCTGTGGAATGCACACAAACACACACACACACACACACACACACACACACACATTTGTTTTTTCGATCATGGTGGGTTTTTTGACCGACGTTCCATTGACTTACAGTATATTGTTTTCATATTGAGTAAGACGACTTAGAGATGTAATTGTACACCAGCAAACTGCATGCCTTCAGATAGCATTAATGTTAGTAGCTTACAGGATGCAGGATGAGATATACAGATGTTCTTGTAAAAAAGTAGTATACTTTAGCATACTTTATGAAAAATAAATAAATAAATAAACATACTTTTTGTGGAAATAAGCTACTTTATAAGAATATACTTGAATACAAGTACGATCCAATGGAAAGTTGTGGACACTTTACTAAAAGTGAACAAAATGCATTATTTAAGTGTATATTAAATACAGTTAGTTAACCTTTAGAATGTTTTTTGATCCACTTCAGTAGGACTCAAGCAATCTTTGTAATTAATGTAAAAAATACTGTTATTGTCATTGAAATATGGTTATTGTGCATTGCTGAATGTACCAACAAACATTTATAGTAAACTAAAATATACTTTAATTCCTATTTCAACTTGCATCTTAATAATTTAAATGTATTTGTAATTACACATTTATAATAATAAGGTTCTGATTTCATTACCCTCTTAACGGTCACCGTCCCCTCTGTGGGACGCCTAAGTTTACTTCACCATATTACAAATAAATCCTAATCTAATCATGACAAACATTGTTGGAAAGGTCTAAGACTCCTAAATAGATATTTTACCATAATTCTGTTTTACAAATTATGTAGGAAAAGTAATAGGTTAATATATGTCAAGAGTGCAACTTAAAAAAAAAAAATCATAACAAAAGTTCTGACCTTTGTCACAAAAGAAGAAATGATATATCTGTAACGTGTTGACTTGGAAGCGCAAGGTGACGGAGAAATCCAAAATAAATCTTTCATTATAAATCCATTGGAAGACAGGAGACAACTAAAACAACTTCAACATACATCAACATTAACACAAGACAAAGGAACAGAGGAAAACCCACAGCGTATGAAGACTGGAACGCAATCAGCGGAAACAGAAACAGGTGTGGGGCTAATTACCAATCAAACTAAAGAGAACAGGAACAGAACCAAATATGAACAAACAGGAACTAAGGCTAGGGGAAAAACACGGAAACAAAAATCCAAAATTCTGACAATATCAGTTCAAAACTTAAAATCTCAAAATTCATCCTTTGAAAGCCATTTTAAAACCAGACATTGAATTACCATGGAAAATGTACATCAAAATCATATTACAGAATGTTTTCATTCATGAATTATAAAAATTTAAATCTGCATTTTTACGTCTCGGTTCAAAAATGGGAGTGACAGGGTTAAAATATGTTAACTTTTAAAATAATGTTGAATAGCGCATTACAGTTGAAATTGTAATCATGTACTTTACGTGTGATTTAGTCAACACATCACAATAGGTGTAATTCTTTAAAGCACGACAAAAGATTATTTTTTAAAAATGTACTTAAGTGCTTTTAGTTTGACATTACAATATACACTTTTTAAAGTGTACTTAAGTGTGTTAATAAAGCAATGCGCTCCATGAAGCCGTGGTTTACAGTGAATTTATAATAGCTAAGGCGTGTTGTTAGGCACGACGCAAAGCTTTTTATTGTTTAGATAAAACGGTTACTCCATATACGTAGTGAGGTTTCACAAAATAAAACGGAGCAAATAAAGTGTAATGATATTAATAAAAACATTATTTTCCGCCAAACAACATAGTTCCTCAGAAACGTTTGTGGTTGCAACAAAGTGGTTGCCGAGCAACACACAAATGTAAACAAAGGTGTAGGTTTGTAGAGTAATTTACAACAGCTTTGAACGCGGCTCAGTCAATCAGAATCAAGGACCGGAACTTTTTTTTTTTTTTTTTTTACGTTTTTAAGTACAAGTGCACATTCAATACAATTAAGTGCACTTAATAGTAGTTCACCCATAATTTTAAACTCATAATGTACAATTCAAACCTGTATGACTTCTGTAGAACACAAAATAAGATATTCTGAAAAATGTGTGAGTGTTTTTTCCATGCAATAACAAAGGATTTATATTGGAGCCCACTGACTTTCCTTACATTGAAAAAAAAAGCACAAAGAATTGAATTAAAGCAGAAAAAACGAAAAGAAAATTTCCCTTTAATACTTGATCCTACATTGTCAATACATCTTTTTAGGGAAGTGTGGTTTATAACAAACTTGTTTTACTCATCTAAGCGTCATTCTCACTATAGTTATTTGCGGTTTGGGTCCATCAGCACAAAAATCTTAAATAGGTTGCGACAGCGAGTTTGGGCGACACAAAGGTAAAGGTATCAGGGTTCGTCTGGCATTTCAAGATCTGCTGGGAGCGACTTAAAAACTGTTAGCTTCCATTTAAAAATCAGCTGCCGGGTGCAAACCTCTTGCGGTTTCTGCTGAGTCTGGAAAACGCACGTGCGTGCCAGACGAAAGGGAGCGTAACTCTGCCCTCAAAGGCTTCCTTAAATCCTTATAATCACCCCAGGCTGCTCTGGCTTCGCTTCTGGAGGAGGACACTTATATTTGACGTCGGTTGGCCAGTCTTCTTTCTACTCATGGTTTTTTTTCCCTTTGTTGTCTGTTTTTAGACTCACCAAAGTCTAAATAATCACAGAGCAGCTGCTCACAGTGATATCACAAACAGCAGATGAACATTTAACTCTTTAAAGCTGTCATTATGTCCGGAGTGCTGAGCCATTATTAGATCTGATTTCATGCTAAGTGTCTGATTAGCTTCTCTTCGCCAGTCATTATTAGTCAAAACCCTACCACCGGGCAAATAACATGCTCTTTTAAAACTGACGATTTAGGACCTAGAATTATAGTCAGTGTAATTTTTAAAACTCACCGTGATATCAAATATGACACTGAACAGGCTCGCAGTGGGACGTTTCTAGGGTCAGTTGATATTCTGGGCTCAGTCCAGACATCTGTGGAGGCGTATGGTGCCATCTTTTGATGAATTATCAGAGTATAATACGCCGTAACACGCATTCAAATAAATATTTAAACAGCGAGTCATTTTATGCAGTTAATATTTTAAATCTAAAACTCACTATATGCAACTTCAAAGGATTTAAACCATTTGTGCATGTATATCCTATTATTATTTTTAGAGTTGATTTAGTTTTGTGTGTTTGCTTGTGCGTAAGATTAAGACAGCCCAATAAAATCTAAATCATAAAAAAGAAGTTAGGCTGGGTTTCTGGCTTGTTACAAGAAGTGCTTGAAAGAAAGAAGAAAAAAATTGGCAAACAAGTTCTTGACATCTTGCCTTAATAAAAGCATTTTGGAAAATATGCCAAACTTGTATCATAAAGTTTGCCAGTGTTCTGTTTTGCTATCGGAATTATGCCTCTGCAATATTCAGTGTTTACTACATCTGCATGGAGGGAAACTGACCAACACCAACACACATTTTGAGCCTCTGAATAGTTGAAGTGTTTTCTGCAGACCAGAACAGTGTGTCATCATTTAAATGAGCTTCTGTTTTGGACTAGTGGAATAAACCAATGCATATAAACCCATCTGAAATAATTGATGTCAAACGCACATGGCCCTTTTCACACCTTTGGAATACGTGTTACTCATTCCTGTCTGTCATTGTAGTCATCCGTGTGGTCAGGAGCGCTTTCATTGTGCATTTACACAACACACACACAAGATATGTGACCACAGTTTTGCTGTAAATCATTGTTTAAATATGAAAGCCCATGAGTAGCACAGGGATGGTGTAATTTTGTAGACCTGCCCGGAAATTAGTATCGCTCTGGTTCCCTCAATAAAAGCCAAGCGGATTTTTCCATTGACTTTTGGACGGTGCAAAAAATAAACTCTGGGACCAACAAAAGTTTATGATTCTTATGTATAATCTTTACAAAAGAACACGATGAACTTTTGTGAAATTTGAAGTCCAAATACAATCAGCAGAAGTAAAATCTAAAGGGAGGCTGTAAACATTCATAAACCTTCAACATTACTAGGCTCATTCCTACAGTCTGGTGGATTTTGGCCTGAGCAGGTTTGTTGGGATAAAATAATTAATATTAATTAAGGTGAGACACTGCAGGTGAATGGGGTAAAAAAAAAAAAAAAAGACTAATAGTTATCACCTTACTTACCCAGTTGATTGATTACCTTGATAATTGCAAACATTTTTTGTATTACATGTTTTCTAAAATGTCAGGTTTAAATATGCAAATGAGATATTATTTAATGAAATGTGCACTAATTTGCATACATGTCTAGTACAAAAATCTAAACACTGGATGAGGTGAGTTTCAAAATTCTTTTTTTTTTTGATATATTAGAGTCAAATATTTTTACAGAGGGAATTTTGGGTACCTCATTTTGTCACTCCATAATTCAGAAAAAAAAAACATATTTTTTATACTTATATAACAAAAAACAATATATTTTTTACAATTCTGGGGGGAACAAAATGATGTATAAAATCAAGTAAATTATATATGAACAAATCCCTCTGTGAAAAAAAAAAAAAAACAGGATATAGACAGGAATAAAAATGTGTGTAAGTGCTACTGAAGAGGAGATTTATGGCACAGTGTAGCAGAAAAAACTCATGTTGGGAAAACGACCTTTAAAAATATGTATTGTAATTTAAATCTATTGACACAAATAGATAAAGTGCTATAAAAGAAACAACAGTATCTTTTGAATGTTTCTTGTCCACTAGTCTGAAAAAACACTTTACGAAAAACCAAAAAGCCCAAAATGTCAAACTTGACAGGTGCTTGAAAAAACAGCATTTTTGCCTGCAGTGTCTCCCCTTCATTAAAAAAAAAAACATTTTTACATAAAAACAAACTGGTCACCCGAAGGGTTGTAATCCTGACCAAATATTTCACATGTGGACTAGGAAACTTCTCCACCCTATCGTAGCACATGACATGTTTACAGTGCAATATGTCACCTTAATAGGGTGAATGTTTATTATGCTTTAAGCCCATTACTAACATGCTAAAAGAAGATTAACATTTAGAAAGGAAATAAAAATAGATAGATTTTATTCGATTTTCTAAAGAATGAGGAAAAGAGAGAATAGCTTCCAACTAATACTTTGTTTTTGAAATTCTCCCCTTTCAAGGAAATTATGTCACTTACAGAAGGTCATGTGATTTAAGGATTACACTTGCGATTGTAAAGAGCAAGCAGCAGTGTAACAGGAAATACAATCATGTTTACTCGTTTGTGGGTTTTAGGACTCATTCCTGTGGCGCTCTATGGGTTTAGAAGATCGCTTCATAATATAAGGCTTGACTCTCAGTCAACACTTTACCAAAGAATTGTATAAAATCATAATCACACAGGGCAGCAGTCTGTGTACAATTAAACACCCAGAATCAAATGAACACCCTCAGAGAGCAAAGGACATCCGTCTCTCACAAACAAAACACATTTTACAAGCCTCACGTCAAGCCCTGTAATGTACCAGTGTTATCGGATGACCTACATTTAGTCAGTCAGTCACAGATATCTCTATTGCCATGTTATAAATTGATTTAAAAAATCACCAAGGGGCAAAATCCAGCCTCTCACAGTGTTGACAGCTGACCTTTATGTTTAATCACACATTAGAGATATGCAGGCTAGCACACACACACACACACACACACACTGAGAATAACCCATATACCTTCTGCACTTTCAGACAAAGGTCAGTGTGTGTTGGTCTGGACTGATATCAGATCAGATCACACAGAGATGTGTGTTGATGCTGGCTCTGTCCCAAATCCTAGTGAGCCGCCTCACTGGCTACTGTCTGCACGGGCCACTGAAGGGAAGTTCACACAGAACGTGTTCTTTCAGTCATAAACAGCACGATGAAGCGCGGTGGAATGGAACAGAATGCAGGGATCAGGACTTTTAAAAAAAAAACAGAGTGTTGATGTTTGTCTGGTGCATAAATACACAAAACAATAATTAAAAAACAGTGCAAATGGAACACAAGAACGTGTCCTGTGTTAATCAGCCTTAAAGCACCCAGTAGAGTCTGATGTAAGCATGGAATACCTAATTGTATGTTCATTACAGTTAAATAAAATGTCTTATAGTTTAAATTCATATTAAATGCAATTTGTTTGGCTTAAATGTGCATTTATTAGGACTTAAGTACATATAATTAATTTTATAATAATTATTATATTATAATTATAATGTCATAGTATGGGTTAAGGCGTACTGTCGAATGCACTGTAAACTATAGACTTTAAATGTCACTTCTATTGAAATTTGTATGTCATATATTTAAATATATATTTCACATTTGTAATGATGTACATTTAGTACATTTGAAATATGTTAACTTGTTATATAAATATAATATAATAATAATGACATAAGTACTTACGCAACACATAAAAATAAGTATGATAAATAAATATATATTTTAATAATTTAAAAAACAAAAATATATTTTGCAAAAAAAAATAGCAAAAATTTGTGTGTCATATATTTTAATATATATTTGTAATTTCACATTTGCAATGATGTACATTTGAAATATGTTCATTTTAAATGTAATATAATAATAGCATATTCATCACATCAAAATAAGTACTTGAGCATGATAAATAAATATATCTATTTTTTACTAATTTAAAATAATATATATATATATATAATTATTTATTCATTTATTTATTTATTTTTTACACAAAACAAAAATATATCTTTTGCAAAAAAAAAAATTATTTGCAAAAATTTGTATGCCATATGTTTAAATATATATTTGTAATTTCACATTTGTAATGATGTACATTTAGTACATTTGAAATATGTTAACTTTATATGTAATATAATAATAAGGACATAAGTACTTACACATTATTCAATACATCAAAATAAGTACTTGAGCATGATACATATATATATATATATATATATATAATTTTTTTTTTTTTTTTTTTTTCAAAAAAAAAAATTTGCAAAAACAGAAAAATCATGTTATTTCATTGTGCATTTCAGTTAATCTCAATCAAACTGCAGTTGGGTTATTTTGATTAAGTAAAAATAACAAAAAAAAATACAGCTAACTAACACAATAAAAACATGATAACAAAAAACCTGACATTTGAAAACGCACAGTCTCTGTATATATATAGTTAACACGTTTTAGTATATATAAATATAAATAAATATATATTATATAAATATATATCAAAAGCAGAGACTGTGCCTTTTCAAATTTTTCAAACTTTTTGTATCTTTTATTTATTTATTTATTTATTCTGAGCTCACTGAAAAGCATCTTGGATTGGCTAAAATGAGGTATCTTAAACTGATTCCAGCTTGTTTGGATCAGTCTTTGCTTTAACAGTGTGTTTGTGATGGCTGGATGCAAGGGTTTGGAACACAGCTAATGAGTTCACGCTGCTAAATTTGAACTGTGTCGTCAGAGAAGAGGGTATTGATTCAGAATCAGTGTTTCCTGTTAGTGTGTATTTGGGCTGCAGATGATGAGAAACAATGAAAGTAATCTATATGTCCCACACAGAAAAACAAGACCAGGAGTGATTTCTCTTGTTTCTAGCTCATTTTAGTAGTTACACTCTGCCACAGATCAGATGTTTTATGCCCGGAGGAATGTTTTACTTCTTAGCCATCGCCACGGTGGAAAAGAAATACACTGTAGCATTCTTTTAGAAAGAGCACCAATTACATAAACAGTGTTCTTTGAAAGAACATACTTAAGTGTGAACCGACACTTACTGTTCAATGAAATTCAGCGAATATGTATTATACTTTCAATTTATATGAACTGCTATCAACCTTAAGACTGCTTTTCTCACCCACTTACTGCAAGCAGGACTCAATTATATGTATACTGTATGTATGTCATTTCATGATTGTATGTAATTTTATTTTAACATGTATTTTCATCATATAAAGCTAAAGTGCACTGGCAGATGTAGTAACAAGCATTTACGGCATACTAACATATACTACTGGAACTTGGATGTCATGAATTAAATGTATTTGTAATTACACATTTGCATTAATGGAACTGCAATTTAGTACATTAGGAAAACTAGAAAATAGAAAAAGTATTGTAAAAGTACTTCACATGCTTTTGTATGTCAGTCAACACATTAAAATAAGTATATTGAGCAACAAAAGATTGACACAAATAAAACTGTAGTGAAACTTATTATATTTTAGGTTATATTTTTACTATTTTTATCTTATAATTATATATTTTTTATTTTAAAATGTACTTAAGTATGTTAGGAAGCAGTCATGAAAAAAAGTACCCAACATATGTTTTTGTTTTTAAATACACTTTTAAGATTTAAGACACTACAATATACATATACAGATGTGAGATTTCCCAGGGGAAACATCCAAGATGACATATCGAATATTCACAATATATTCATGATGATTATGATCGTAATTTATGTTTTATTTGGCCATTGAGGTTGTTTCACTGAACTAATTCCTTGTCTCCTGACTCACGATGACAGTGTTGAGACTATAAAGACTAAATGCTGCTGGAAAACTTAACTTGTTTAAATGTAAAGAGATTATTTGTGACCCTGGACAACAAAACCAGTCATAAGGATCACATTTTTGAAATTGAGATTTATATGTAATTTGAAAGCTGAATAAATAAGATTTGCTTTGATGTATGGTTTGTTAGGATAGGACAATATTTGGACGAGATGCAACTATTTGAAGACTGAAATCTGAGGGTGCAAAAAAAAAAAAAAAAATCAAAATATTAAGAAAATCACCTTTAAAGTTGTCCAAATGAAGTTATTAGCAAAATAATTATTTAAAAATAAAGTTTTGATATATTTACAGTGAAAATGTACAAAATATCTTCATGGAACATGATCTTTACTTAAAATCCTGATGATTTTTGTCAAGAAAAATCAATAATTTTGCCCCATACAATGTATTGTTGGCTATTGCTACAAATATATCTGTGCTGCTTAAGACTGGTTTTGTGCTCCAGGATCACATGTAATGCTTGCATTAGACATTTTGGATCTAATTGAATGTTTGTTTTAAATAATCCTTCTTCTTTGAAGAAAAAAACAAACAAACATAAAAATATCGCTGATATTAATAAAACTATTAAGATAATTTGTTTTAGCTATAGAGCCCATAGAACACAGCTGAGAACAAACACTGTTTTTCCTTTCCTGCTGGATGCTCTTTTAATCTATGCACTTTTCTTTTGTGCTCCCAGTTTTGTACTGTATAAGAAGCTCTGACCTTTACATCAAATTGAAAGCCAAGCAGTCCAGATCAGTCTTTCCAATGAATTTCACCCTCCATCATTGCTCACACTTTCCCTCCCTGTCTCTCCTTTTCTTTTTTACATTTTACCCATTTTTGTTCCGTGCGAGTTTCCTCTCTCTGTTTTTCCAGTATGGAAATAGTGAAGGCTCCCAATGCTGTGCCAAGCATTCACTCACAGTGAGGCATCTCTGCTGTGCGTCTTTTAAAAGCTGACAGCTCCTCACAGGAGTAAACGTCACTGCAGAGTTGGTGCCGATCCCAGACGAGGAGGCCCACGGCTTTGCCACCACACAACTAATCACACCACCAACTTTATTACAGTGCTTGCAAGACCACAGTATGATGATATTCATCTTAGGGTTCGTTCTTAAGCCCTACCCTGGATTATTAAACTTGTTAAGCTGCTTAAACTCCATTCAAACTTCCCTTTGTAGCTGACAGTTCACCCAAAAATGTACATTTGCTGTTCATTTACTCACCCTCAAGCCAAGATGTAGGTAACTAGTTTTCTTCAACAGATTAGTGAAGAAGATTTTTGCCATTTTTGGGAGTCAAAAAAATCATATCCAAGAATACAAAATGAATCCCTGTGGCTCCTGACGATATATTGAGGTCTTACGAAGCGAAACAATCAGTCTGTGCATGAAACTGAACAATATTTACAGCATTATTACCTGTAATCCAGTACATCAGACACAAGGGGAAATACGATTCTTTTCAGCGAACTGGTTCTTTCGAACCATTTATGTCTATGAACAGGTTCAGTTCACTAGTTTGTTTATGTAATCACACAATGACATAACATATACACAATGATATTATTAATATAATGTGAAACATGGATGTTTTGCATGTCTAAAGCATAAAAAGTGAATAAACTTGTCTGTACCAGCTCACCTTTTTACATAAAAACGTTCATTTGGCCCCTTCATTCAGCGGCTCATCTGTTTTTGGTCTGAGTTGAACTGTTTGCTCACTTCAGTGACTGTTGGAGGAACTGGAACCCTGAATCAGTTCATTCATCACAGAATCAGACATACACAGCTATTTTTAGTCAGACACGTCAAAAAGTGAGTTTTGATTGAGTAACTTGTAGATCCGTGCTGCTCGAGACACAAACTGTTTCGGACGCCTCAGTCTGCTTTGATGAACTGGTTCAACTAGTCCCTCAAAAAGAACCGGTTCAAAAGAATGATTCATTTGTGAACCAAACAACACTCTTTGTTTGTCTGAGGCTCTGGATTACAGGTAAAAAGCACAGTTTCTTGCACAGACTGATCGTTTCACTTCATAAGACCTCTATATTAATTTTATGTTCCTTAATATGATTTTATTATTATTATTATTATTATTATTTTTATTTATTTTTGTAATTAACTGTCATTATATGGATTATATAAATGTCTTCATTTGTGTTCCAAAAAACTGATTTATTTCACGATAAAATTGTAAAATATTTTTACTATTTCAAATAACTATTTTCTATTAGAAATATTAAAATGTAATTTATTCCTGTGATTTCAAAGCTGGACTTTTAGCATCAACACTCCAGTCAACATGATCCTTCAGAAATCATTCTAATATTCTGATTTGCTGCTAAAAACATTTATTATTATTATTATTATTACATTGAACACAGTTAGGTAGAATTTTTTCAGGTGTCTTTGATGAATAGACAGTTCAGAAGAGCAGCATTTATCTGAAATATAATAAAGAATAAATAAATAAAAAGTATGTTGACTCAAAGCTTTTGAATGGTATATTGTATCGTACAAAAGCTTTTTATTTCAGATAATTCATCACAACATATTCATCAAAAAATCCTGAAAAAAATGTACTTAACTGTTTTAAATAAATTTTAAAGAAACTGTTTCTTGAACAGCAAATCAGCATATTAGAATGATTTTTGAAGGATCGTGTGACACTTGAGTAATGATGCTGAAAATTCAGCTTTGATCACAGAAATCAATTATAATTTAAAAAATAGTTAGGCAGTTATTTTAAATAGTAAAAATATTTTAGAATATTGCTGCTTTTGCCGTATTTTAGATCAAATAAATGCAGGCTTGGTGAGCAGAAGAGACTTCTTTAAAAAACACAAAAAAATCTCACTGTTCAAAAACCTTTGACTGATCGATAGATACATAGATAGATAGATATAGTCATACATATGATACAGTTTTGAACAAATGTACGTCATTTGTAGTATTTTTACTGCCACTTTTTTATCGAATCCAAACAGTAGTGTATTTGCAAAGTGAACTGAACTTGCGCTGTATTCTTTTGCTCTCTGTAAGCACTGCTGCTGTGTTTCCTTGCAAATGCAATTGGACTTCCAAATTATAACTCTCACATTCTACACAAGGTTCCCGTTTCAGAAGTCAGATCATCCCTCGCTGTCTGTTTTTGTCATTTATTGTTCATGTGGTGATGGCTGCTGGTTTAGAGTAGGAGAGAAATAAGCGCAGAAGCTGTTTTCATGTCGAGTCTGTCCCTCAGGGACCTCGCTGGAGAAGCTTTCAGAAATCAGAGTGTTCTCCTTAGAGGAAGACAGAAGAGGGAGAGAGAAATAGAGAGAGACAAAGAGAGCAAAACGAGTGGGAACGAGAGAGGTAGCCTATGGCAACATTAGGTTTGAGATAGGAACGTAAAGATGAGTCTTCTCTTCTTCAGAAACAGGAATTCCCTCAGTACAAATCTGTTCTCAGAAACGCAGAGAGCTTTCGTGTGTTCGCAACACATCTTTATCAGAGCTTATTAAGTTATGAGCGTATGAGATTGGTAGAGAGATGTTATTCTGCCATCACTGAAGATGTGGAGAAACATACTCAGATTTAAAGAAATGCTGACCTACTGTCAATCACACAAACAATAACTTTAAGAGTGTAAACCAGTGATTATGTTTACTCAGTTACACTTATAATGGAGGTCTAGTAGGAGGAGAACATTTTACACACTCATGATGAGCTAGAAAAGTAAACCTGATTACTTTTTTATATCTGTATGAGGATACCAGGAAAGGACCTGATGTACCTTACTGTAAAGCGCTGCCTACGCTGTTTTGTGAGATAATGCATAACCAGAAGTTCCTCCTCCTAGAAAAACAATTCCACTTCAGAAAGAACAATTCATACTTGCATAACAAAGATTTTAATGAAGCTTCTGCTTATATTGTGAATTGGATTTCCCAAAACTTGCTTAACGGGACACGTCCTAGTAGTATTTTGTAGAACACTTTAATTTTGTTATTTGTTTTGCATTTTCCACGCTTATTTCCAGTAGATCTTACCGAATAAAATAAAAAAAAATATTTGGTAAGATCTACTGGAAATAAGCGTGGGAAATAAAAAAATGTTGCCACAGGAAAATAGAGAAAACAAAGAACATTGATGTTTTAAAACATCAACATTACCAATATAAATATTTACACAAAAATCATCAATGTTGATTTCCACTGAACTAGAGCTTCTAAAAATAACATTACACTTTTTGGAATTGCGTTTAGAGCGACAGCAAAGACTTTTGGTTTAACTGGTAATTTGGGTGTTTTTAAAGAAATTCAGCGTATGACAACAAATAACCAAATCGTAATCATCACTTGAGCTTTTTGGCAATCCAATAAAGTGATGAGCTCAGCTTCTTTTTTTGTTTTTAAGTGATATTTTGTGGCAAAAAGAAAAACAGCATTTATTCATGTCAGATTGTATTGCTCATTTTAGAAATACGTTATTGAAATAAGAGCTTGGCAAATAGTTATTGTGATTTTGTTATTTCCCCATCGAATTATGAGCTCTCACGCGTTATATTTATCTCTTTGTCTCTCTCAGTCTTGTTAATGGAAAAAAAAAA
>JAHKKF010521437.1:0-12460 GCA_019740295.1 Labeo calbasu
CACACACACACACACACACACACACACACACTATTTCCAGTGACAGCAGTCACCTTTCACTGCAGCGCCTTGTCTCTGTTTGTCCAAAGCATATGAGATGACATTGGTCACCTCTGTCCTCTGTACCACTGAGAAACCCCAGCCCCCCTCACTGTAGAGCAGTGATCTGTTGACATGATCAGCAGATGGACATGACTGTTTGGTTACTGATTAGAGAAGATGTTATAACATTGAATGATAAGACCTTACCTGTGAGCAAAGTGCCAGAGTCCTCCATCCATTCTGAGGGACACAGGCAACAGCACAGGTACATACGATCACTGCATCTCTTACTGTCTTGTTGTTTTTTAAAAGTTCCTTGCAGAGATGATTTATCTCTATTAATATGCATTGTATTCTATTAGACTATGCACATGACCAGGGCTATTTGTCATATCTGTGAATATTTCTAGTTTTATTTTATTTTATTTTAGTAAAAGCTTGACACACTATAAGGGGTTTCAGTGGGCAGTCTGGCATGCAAAGGTAACATGCAAAGAAGTGACAAACAGTTATTTTGTCAATATTTTAGTTAATATTAATATTCTTGATCACATTTCATTTAAAATCTACCTTCATTATATTGCCTGACTCCATATTAGTGCAATTGTATTGTGTCCGAAACCCTTTTTGTAGCAACTTGTTGCAAGCAGCCCTGGTCTCTTTTAGCCTAAGTAAACACTTATTTTCTTTTGCCAATAGCATCAAACAATTCATTGGGTTTTCTTTCTCTTTTCTTTCTTACTCTCTTTAAAAAAACAAAAACAAAAAAACATTCCCGACATCACGTTTCATTGTCTTCAGCTTCAAACCAACATCAACAAAGTTTGCCCTGCTGTCTATGATTCTTAAAAACTTTGATTTTTTCAAACACCCTTCCTCTTGCAGGAAATGTGGTGCACTTTCTGAATCCACTCTCAGCTCCACCCTCAGGGGTCTTTCCCCTCAGATGATTTTTCCTCACTCCCGTGAACAATAGACCCTGCTGTTTGCATGACAATAATGTGATGCTTTTCATAATGAACCTGGTGTTAACACGCTCTACACCTTTCTGTCATCTGTCCTTCGTATCGTTTGCTTCCAGAGCATCATGAGCGTGGAAAAGAAGACGGCACGAGAGCCATGCTGCTCCAAATTAAAGGTAATTTTGACTTATCTTCTCCTGCTTTTCAGTTTCTTGTTTACATTGGCCCACTATGATCAAAGACAAGAAACTGATTACAGATCATTTAATCCCATCACTATGCAGTTACTTTCTTTTGACTTTCTCTGCATAGTTTCAGCTCATCTTCTGAGTTTTTTTTGTAAAGTGGCCCTAAAAAAGTAGACATTTAAGTCACAGACAAATGTTTAAATGTCATTGCATGTTAAATTGTAATCCAATTGGGAATTATTTGAAAGAAAATAGCATAAAGTACGAAAAAAGTTCTTGGTGTCACACATTAGTGGATCATGTTCTTAGTTAATGCCATTAACTACCTGTGCTTATTTTGAACACCTATTTCAACTTGATAGGAACTGCTTTCATACATCCACCCAACCACTAAATCACTTCAGCATCATTTATTTACAACTTGACTTGATATTGTGTTGCCCAATGCATGCATTAAATAAGGCTTCAGTGTCCAAATGCTTTTTGTGGCCACTTTATGTACTGAATTCAATGTATCACCACCAAAAAGACTCACTGAACATTCAGATACATTCAGTTTGCCCAGATCTATTTCATTTACTCACCTTCTTGTTATTTCTGTTTGACTTTTTTCTTCTGTGCAAAGCAATCATGCAGGTTTAAAAATGACATCAGGGTGAGTAAATGATTCATTTTGGTGAGTTCTGGGTCGCTTTAACTCTAGACCTTACTTAGTGCTAGGATCCCAACACACAGATGTTACTCAACTGCACAAATATTACACAAACCATGAGGATTTTCCCATTACAAAACAATATTCTACTAGGACATTTTCTGACCTAATGGCTAAGAAGAAATTAGTCTCTAGAAGGTCAATGTTTTGAGCAAAGTCAGAGTTTTAGTGTCAGTTGATGATTAGTGCACTTCATTTTGTGTAAACCAATCAATGGCATGGCTTCTGACCCAAAATACAACTTTTTAATGGTTAACTCACATAACATAAACATACAATGGAAATCTCATGGTGGTGCAAGTAGATTTTAGTTTTGATACTCATCAAAATGTAGGTTAAACATCTGTGTCACTGCTAAGTGCATCTGTCCAGCGTAGTGCTGAATTCAATGATATTTACAACTCAAGAACAAATGATGTTTTTGTAGGTGATTATCAAAGTTATCCTTAATTTTTTGACAGTCAACCTGTGAGTGATAGCATAAGACAGTTGGACCTTAGCTGGTCAGACTGATTTGCTGCCTTGTTTTAGGAGACACTTTATAGCTGGCCAGCTGAAGATGAGCCTGGAAAGACCAACCTTCACCAGCTAAAACCATCTTGAACTAAACCATCTTCAATTCAATTCAATTCAATTCAAATTTATTTGTATAGCGCTTTTCACCATACATATCGTTGCAAAACAACTTTACAGCAAATTAAAGTTTTTACAATATATTTAGTAGTAGCTTACTAGTGGTGACTATGTCAAGTTGACGTACATATGGCAGAGATGTATGGTAAAGATCAATTAATGATGTAATCAAACAGACAAAGAACACTATAAATTAGTAGCAAAATTTGGTATGTAATCAAAATGTATGAGTTGTCAACACCCTAAAGCTTGACAGCCATTATTACCTATTCATTGGTCGACATATTATTCCATGACGTTACACAGTTTTGATGCTGTTTTATGTCTGGTGATGCTGTTAGATTACATGTGGAAGCATCTGTTGTTTTAGTTTCTTCTTCATTTGCGTTTTTTTTTTTTTTTTGGAAATTCTGTACAGAAGATGTGTAATAGCCACATCTTCTACCCCCTACCATATAATAACGAAAACACGGATTCCAGGAGCACAAGTATAGCTCAAATATATTTAGACTTTTTTCTAAGTATAAGTCAAGTATACTTAAAAGTACATAAAAAGTAGACTAAAAGTATACTTTCCTGTTTTTAGTTTAAAAGAAGTATACTAATAGCACCCTTGAATAAACTTATTTTTCGTAAGGGTAGTTTAGACTTTGAATTGGTTGTTACATTTGTACTACATTAGTATGTAGTTTGTAAATCTCATTAGTATGTTTTCATGTGATCTACTCATGCGCCACATACAGAGAAAAAGTACAACAAAAAAAAAAAAGTTTGTTAGTGTACAAACTCATAGTGGATTCTAGTTACATGAATTGTTAACCAAATATGTTTGTTTTGTGTGTGTGTGTGTGTGTGTTTGTGTCTCTTCTTCAGATGTTTTTGGCTGCCTTGTCTTTTGTGTACTTTGCCAAAGCATTTCAGGGCAGCTACATGAAGAGCTCTGTCACACAGATTGAGAGACGTTTTGACATTCCCAGCTCGCTGATTGGGTTCATTGATGGAAGTTTTGAAATTGGTGAGAATATGACTATTTTTGGTCTAAATGTAGCAGACAGCTAAAAACCCACACACTCTAATGGCAATTAATTCTGGTGAATTGGTGGCAAATTTGTATTATCTCATTTGTATGTTTCTGTACAGTCTTCTTATGCCCTATAAGGTGGGGGTTGACCTTCAAGTTTTTTTCCTAAACATTGTACCTTTCCAACTGAATCACATTGTACAAATTTATGTGAAATCACAACCTTGTCAAAATCCAGTGGTGATTTTAATAGGATACCAATTTTTGTTCATTTCAGGCAATCTGCTTGTAATAGCTTTTGTGAGTTACTTTGGTGCTAAGCTTCATAGACCACGACTTATAGGAGCTGGATGTTTAATCATGGCCATGGGATCCTTCATAACTGCGGCACCACATTTCTTTCAAGGACTGTGAGTTTATGCAGATAAACAAATTACAACATTTGACAATTCCAGGTTTCTTTTTTGAAACACCAGTCAACTGCCCTACATAGAGTTACCATGTTTGTGTCAACAAGGATGTTTTTAGTGAGTTTCCATTTTTGTGTCAAATGTATGTTTGCTTTCCACAGGTACAAATATGAGACAACAATGTCTCATTCCTCTAACGGTACAAAGACTTTTCTACCATGCTTAACCAATGGGAGTCTTGCACAAGATAATGAAAATCCCACAGTGGAAGCTCAAGCAGGTAAGTTGTCCAACCCTGACCCCGAGACAGACCTCAGATAAGATATAAAAGCAAAGAGATAATGCAACCCTTTTTTATGAATAATAAGAAACTGATGGCCTTCACATGATTTTAGATAAGATCTATAGCCTCTCCAAGTTTCTTCTTTCAAAAAATCCTATGTAAAATCTAATAACAGAAATATGAGATAATGAATGTTGAAATGTTTGGGTCATATTTCACCTCATATGTGACCTTGGACCACAAAACCAGTCATAACGGTCAATTTTTTGCAATTTAGATTTATACATCACATAAATCAAGCTTTCAATTGATGTATGGTTTGTTAGGATAGGACAATATATGGCTGATACAACTATTTGAATATCTGGAATCTAAGGGTGCAAAAAAAAAAAATTCTAAATACTGAGAAAATTGCCTTTAAAGTTGTCCAAATTAAGTTATTAGTGCTGTATATTACTAATTTAAAAAAATAAGTGTTGGTATATTTATGGTAGAAAATGTACAAAATATCTTCATGGAACATGATCTTTACTTAATGTCCTACTGATTTTTGACGTATTCTTGGATATTGCTACAAATATATCCGACTGTTTTTGTGGTCCAGGGTCACATATATTTTTTTTAATTTTGCATAATAAAAATGTTTTATTTACACTTTTCATTTTTGGGTGATTTATGACCAAGACATACACATTTTATTGTAAGAATTACTACAATACTGCCATCCACATTTATATGAAATAACAATAATTCAGAGAAAACATAACTTGAGAAAGCTCAGCTGTGGAATCATCGGTCATGTTTGGCTTGTAATATGATTGTGCTGCCCACAATCCCCAAAACACTGATCTGTCACTCTTTGCTTATCTAGCTTCTCTTTTCTGAACTTTGGTCAGCCTAATATGTTGGGTTTGATTGCTTTTTATGTAATTGATACACTTGAAATCTACAAAAGTAGACTTCGATCTTTTTTTCAGATGCTGATATTGGAGTGTGTTACAGAATTGTGTGTGTAGTTGTTCATTTGTGGTGTTTTTGTTTTTTGAAGAGTGTGAGAAAGCAGCCAGTTCCTCTTTGTGGCTCTATGTTTTTCTTGGGAACATGCTTCGTGGGGTAGGAGAGACACCCGTCATGCCTCTTGGGTTGTCTTATCTGGATGATTTTTCGAGGGAAGAAAACACTGCTCTTTACATGGGTATGATTCATTACCAGTTTCAGTCAATATATTATCAATTCTGGCATACATTCAAGCCTTATTAACCTCCTGCTAGCTACACTGAAATTCCATTTGATGTCAAAACATACCAGTTTCCATTTTAGTTGTTTGACTGTCATGAATATAATGTCATACTAACAAAATATGAAAAATATATGTAGAATTTCTGTCTTAATTTTGGTGTAAAATATGAATTGGGTTCTTGACTTTACCCTCCTGCTCCTTCTCTAATTAAGTGATGTCAGTGTGAATCAGCAGTTTTATACTGTTTTTTTTTTTTTCCCCTCAGCTCTCGTACAGACTGTGGGAATAATGGGGCCCATGTTTGGATTTATGTTAGGATCTTTCTGTGCCAAGCTCTATGTGGATGTAGGAGCAGTGGACTTAGGTAATCACCTCTTCAACCAATGAAGACTGCAAACCTATTTCTTTTGAACTGATAATGACTTTTTGCCCTACTCTGATCTTACATATGATTATCCCTTGGCAAAGTTGGAAATCAAATATTAACTTTTCATGGTTACAAAATGTGGCAAGAAAATATATAAACCATAAAACGTTGATATTTTGCACATTTCTAGAAAAAAATCCCAGCAACCTTTCTCAATGGTATTTAATGCATACAAACTAGCCTTTGTACCTTCAGTGTTACTATGCCATAGTTGCTTGTTGCATAGGAAGTATGTGAAAAGTAGATGTTTGTCTTTTAGTCTAATCGATTGGCCAGTTCACTTCTACTAAGTAGGTTCAAAAGTTTAACTTTGAAAAAGTTTGCCAAAGAGCAGATCATAACTCTGCAGTAACACATTATTACCTGAAGTCAACATAGATCATCATTGTTAATGAATGACCTGACTTTATGATAACTAGTTTTCTATATAACTGACTGGTTGACACAGTTACCCTTTGACATAAGGGGTCCTCGGTCATATTGTTTGTTAGGATTTCAAATTATAAATTGTTTTGGCTGATTAATGAACATAATGTGCTTGTCTGTTTTTTTTTTTTTTTTGGAAGATACCATCACCATCAACCACAAAGATTCACGTTGGGTTGGCGCTTGGTGGCTAGGCTTTTTGTTAACTGGTGGAGTGATGTTACTGGCCGGAATTCCCTTCTGGTTCCTTCCCAAGTCTCTTCCTAAGCAGGGTGAGACTGAAACTGAGAAAAAATCAAATGCTCTAGAGGGTGAGCAGGACCATTTCATTCCTGACAGCAAACACAGTACTGCTCCCAACAAACCAGATCCGGTTTCCATGGTAGCTCTGGCTAAAGGTGTGCATTTCAGTAATAATTTAATTTTAAATATTTATTTATTTATTTAATTTATTTAAGATTTGATCAAGATACTGAGCATACATGACTCTTCAACTTATGTAAAACCTTTTTTCCTGACATGTTCTAGATTTTCTGCCATCACTGAAAACACTCTTCAGCAACACAATTTACCTGCTCCTTGTATGCACCGCTTTTGTGCAAGTCAATGGTTTTATAGGAATGATCACATTCAAGCCAAAATATATGGAGCAAATTTATGGCCAGTCAGCATCGAGGGCCATATTTTTGATAGGTGGGTTTACATTTATTGTACATTCATTGCATTTTATTTTTGTCTGTTTAATATTAATGTCAAGTTTGTCTAAAGACACATAGTGAGGCCTTTTTACAAAAAAACAAACAGACAAAAAAAAAAAAAAAAATCAGTTGTGTCAGTCTTATTCAAATATGTAAAAAATGACTTACAAAAATTAGCTGATGGCAGCAAAAAATGCATGTCCTTAGCCCTGAGTTTCTAAATATTTAATACTACTGTATATTTGCAAATATATCCATTTTCTATGTATTAATATTCCTATTACAGTGCTGAAAATTTTAGAAATAAAAAAATAGCTTAATAGCATAATCGTATTTTAAAGAAGTTAAAGTCTCCTTCTTTTTTTCCCCTTATTTTTAAAATAATTTTAGCTAATGTTTTGTCATTTTGTAAAATGTCAACCCTGTTACAATGACTATACATAGTGAATGTTTCAGTTACACATGTAACCCTCATTCCCTGAAGGAGAGAACTGAGATGTTACATTGACATACTGACATATGGGTATTTCCTTGGGAGCTCCATTCACCTCTGAGTTTGTGCTGAGGAGTTGAGACTGTGTCCCAGCCATTCAGTGGTGTAGTTCAAGGTTGTAGCAAGAGGGATGTGACGTCTCCATTCCCTGCTTCAGGGAACGAGGGTTACACATGTAACCGAGATCTTTCCTTTCAGTCAGTCATGTTCCATATTATATCGACATACTAACGTATGAGGTCCTAATGGAAAGCATCACAACCACTAAACTGTGTTACGATTGTTAGCGATGCAGATGTTGGCAAGCTCTTGTGTGCCAAGTAACAACTGGCATCCCAAGTCTTAACCTGCTCAGTGCCTGGTTGTGAAAGAACAGTACTCACCACACAGAGGGTCACAGCTGCTGTTCCTTTACCCGGAGTTTGTGACTTTTTCACATCAACAACAACAACAAAAGAGCTTCAGGTTCAGCCACGATCATGTATTAGACTGGGGAAGTGCAACTAAGTCTTTGTGGAGAAAGATGCAATGAAGACCACATCCTGCCTGAAGGGAGGTGACATGTAGGCAGAACACATATGGACTGACTGACAGGGCCAACATGTGGAAAAGTCTCTGCAGTAGGCCCTACCTCAGGAGGGATGGAACCACCACCAGTGCAGAGACTGGACAAAAGTAAATCTGTCAAAGGAAAGACACAGGTTTACCAACAGTAAAACTGTAATGTTAAAGAATACACACATGGGATTACCAGAAGTGAATCGCAATGTGTGGGACACCGAGGCCCTTGTGGCTGACTGAATGGGCATGTAAACACAAGTACTGAGCATGGTGTCAGGGTACTAGAGGATATTCAGGGTTTACCAGTGGGGAACACACCTGGAGAGATGATTTGGTGTTTACACCCACTGTTGAAGGGGAATGGTGCTGCAAGCAAGACACTGAAATGGTCTTTCTGCTATTTACTTGTTAGTACCCAACACACGGTATTAAACTGTCTCAACCCGGAGATTGTAGAATCTAGCAAAGATATTAGGTATAACCCAGCCCACAGTTCTGCAGATGTCATCTAGAAGGCAACTCTTTGAATGTAGTGAGTCATCCCTTCTAGGAGGCATGTGTCTGGTACGCCAAGCTGATGGCATCCACTAGCCTTCAGTAACAGGATTTTTTAGCTCAACTGACTCTAGTGGCTCAAAGGGTGCTCTCTGCAGTCCAGAAAGGACCACAAAGAGATTCCAAAAGAGGAAAAGGCATGCACTAGGAGGATTTAGCCACCTCGTGCCTCTCAGGAAACTGCAGATCAGGTCATTCCCATGGACCATCCACTGCATCATGTTGTGCTGCAATAGCAGCTACATTCACTTTCAAGGTGGAGGGAGACAGTCTCTGCTCAAGCCTCTCTTACAGAAAGGAAAGCTAGTGCTGAAGCTCTCCCATTAAATAATCTGAGCAGCATTACCGTGCCTATGGAGGCTATATGCCCCAGGAACCTCTGAAACTGTTTTAGTGGAACTGCTGTTTTCTCTCTGAATGAGTTCAGGCAGTTTAGAACTGACTGGGCAAGCTTGTTCTTGAGACACGGTGTCATATTGCTCTGTGTTGGAGAGAGCTTGCTCTTCTTCCAGTTGACCCGAAGCCTCAACTGGCTGAGGTGCCAGTACACCAGGTCCCTGTACTTGCACAACAGATCTCAAGAGGAAGCTACAATGAGCCAGTCATCAATAAAATTGAGAATATGATTGTCTATTTCCCTTAATGTGGCAAGGGCACCCTCCGGTACTTTGGTGAAAACATGGGAAGAAAGAGACAGCCCAAAGGGGAGGACTTTGTACTGGTACGCCTGACCCTCAAAAGCAAAATAAGGCAAGATTGAGAAGTACGTATCCTTCAGGTCGACTGCTGCAAACCAATCTTGGACACACACAAGGGACAACTGATACACCCGTGGAGGGGCAGTGAGGGGGAGCACTGGGGTGCGGATTATTGTGAGTGTGGAGAGCTCCTATGATTCTGGCCAGAAATGCTTGAGGAAGCAGCAGGGACTGAGGAAAGTGCTCTTTCATTGATAATTTGGCCATCGATGAGCTGATGAACCAGCAGCAGAACAGAAAACAAAGGCAGCAAATGTCCTACTCTGGGACAAGGAGTAGTGCTGTCACCACCTCCTTGGAAAAAACAATCCCCTCCATCTCTAGGTTGCCCATGTCAGGGCTGCTGTGTGCTTGGAGGGCTTATTGCAGCATTTAGCCGTGCCCTGACCAGCAAAACACTGCTGAATGCACCGTAAATAGTGATCGCTTCCATCTTATATATCCGTGTGTATGGGGAAGTAGATGGGTATGCAAATTCCACTCACCAATATTCGTTGGCCTTTTCTTTTACAACTCAGAGGTGATTGGGGTTCTCAAGGGAATCCCCATGTGTCAGTATGTCGACATAACATTGAATTTAACTGAATGATGCAGCATGAATTTCTTCAGTTCTTTTAATGTTAAATTAAAATGGTCAATCCTGTTACCCTTCAGAAGGCACTATCATGTCCAATACTTTTATACTTATTATAGTTATAAATTTACGATACGCTGATGGAATGTTTAAAATCATTTTAAATAATTGAAATAAACAAACAATTACGAATGTAATCATCTTTTGTCTTTCCAGGTATTATGAATCTACCAGCTGTGGCTTTGGGAATTGTCACTGGTGGGTTTATAATGAAGAAGTTTAAACTGAATGTTGTCGGAGCAACCAAGGTCTGCATTGGAGCGTCTCTTCTGGCCTTCTGTTCAATGCTTACTCAGTATTTCCTGCAATGTGACAACTCACAAGTGGCTGGACTTACAGTATCATATCAAGGGTAAACAAAAATAGCACTACAGTTCACAGTTTTGTTTTATCTTCACTTTTTTTTCTGGCAGCTTTGAGTAGTCATTGGAATAATGGAATTAATGTATTTCATCTTTTAACTATGATGGCAAAGCTGTATTTTCAGCAGCCATTACTTGTTTGTGTTTAGTCTCAATTATACTTAAATATAGAGTTATGTCAAATTGTTCTTTTAAATTGTAATAATATTTCACAATATTACTGTTATACTTTTTTAATCAAATAAATACAGCCTTAGTGAGACTTTTTTTTAAAAGAAACTTCTTTATTATTCTAAACCGTTTGACTGATATTCCTCTGACCAAACCAAAAGTTTTCATAGGATTAGGACAATAAAAGTATTTTTGAGACATTAAATTGGCCTTTGGGTTGTCCCACATCCCAAAAGAGCACAACACCAATTTTTTGTAAGCCTAGGAACATAAACTAATTTTTTAATGCCAGTAAGTGTAATTAAACTGAATTTTAAGTGGTTTAATTATTCAGTGTATTTCCAACAGGGGTCCAGATGTGTCCTACAAGCCGAATACACTAATTTCTTCATGTAACATGGGTTGCTTCTGCTCTCTCAAACATTGGGATCCAGTATGTGCCAGCAATGGCTTGACCTATGCCTCCCCTTGCCTCGCTGGCTGCCAAACCTCCAGTGGTGATGGCAGGGATATGGTAAGCTATTCTTTCAACATGTACATGCCTTTTACTGAATCAGTTTTGCCAACAGACATTTTATAGATTTTTTTCCTCTTTCCTTCCCCCCTGTTATTAGGATATACAACATCTGTCTGTATCAACAGAGACACGTTTGAGTAGACAAAACACAAGAAACCAATGTGAAACTGCAGTAATATAATATATCACATTACATTATTACACAATGTATATTTGCTCCTGAAACATATTTTAGCCATCAAAATTTGATTAGATTGTAGACCATGGGCTTAGAAATAGTTGTTGTTTTTTTAATTTAATGAGTTATAGTATTTGTTTCTCAGAGGGATAGAAAAGAATTACATTTAGATTTTTTTCTTAAAAAGAACACATTCTAACTTCTGTAAAATACTAGAACTAGTAATACTAGTACTATAAGAATAGCTCTTCTATTCTATTCTATTCTGTTCTGTATTTTTGTTATATTCTGTATTATTTATAGACATACGCATGTATACTCTATACTGTGAATCTTAAAAATTGAGTCCAAAAATCTGAGACCACCAGTGAAAATACTTCCGTTTCGCAAATATTTATTTGTTTATTTATTTATTACAAGTCATGTTGTTAGAATAACAATTTGAGTAAAAATTAGTACTGAAAAATATAATGGATTTTCCAAATATTTCAATAATTACCCCGATAATGTCCTTGAACTGCCATGGACCATTTTATGCAAACTTGATGATCCCTGCATGATTTGACAAGGTGCCAAAGAGATTGTTGTGTGCTTCAATGAAATCTGACCTTTTGTACAAAAAACGTGAACATGGTTTGCTTACATTTGATTAGTAACCTAGAACCAGTGTTAAATATTTGTTTAACCCTAATTTCTTCATTTTCATTCATTATCATGTCCAAACCCCAACAACTTTGTTTACTGCTAGGTTTAAAGGGACATGTACTGTAGTCTCAGACATTTAGACCCTATTGCATCTGTTGGTATTACAGTAGTTGACATATTCTGGCTCTTTTCAAAGGTATTCCACAACTGCACCTGTATTGGAGAGTCACCTTTCCCATATGCAAACATGTCAGCAGTGCTGGGCCAGTGCCCTCGCAAGAGTGATTGTGACTACATGTTTAAATTCTACATGGCGGTGACGGTCGTTGGTGCCTTTGTCTCGGCTTGTGGGGCCACACCAGGTTACATTATTCTGCTCAGGTAATTAATCTCCCCAAAAGTACAACAACAGACACCTTTGAGAGACTTGATTGTCTGTTTAATACAGTATATGGGTCATATACTGGCTTTATGACACAAAAGTATGTTTCTTTACTGGTATAGACTGGTATAGACTGGTTGAAGTCAAGTACTAATACACTTC
>JAHKKF010521439.1:7589-49134 GCA_019740295.1 Labeo calbasu
ATATTATCGTAAGTATACTATTCATTTTTCAAATAACACCAATAGCGGTAATTTGTGACAACACTAATTAACATGATACTGATATTTCATTATTTATCATGACACTGCTAATTTGAATATGCCTACATTTCTACTTTTGTCCACTTTTTTTTTCAACTCGGAAGTAAGCCTATGGGCAAGACTTACAGTTAAATAACGAGAAGAATAACAACGTTATGCAGTAAACGGTAAAACAGTTTGCACTACAAACCAGTGTGTTCATAATTAAGATAATAATATTTTTTTGCCGTTTTTTTCAATTTTTCTTTGACAGGACAGTGGAGATACAACAGGGAGAGGGAGAGATCGGGAAAGGTCCACAAGGCAGGACTCTAACTCGGGACACCTGAGGTGCAGTTGCACCCAAGGCTATCGGAGAGATAATACATTTAAATAACGTGGTAAGACACAACAAATTGCAGTATCAAGCAGCAAAATGAGCTGTTTTGTACAGCTAAAAATAGCTGGATGTGAATGAGACTGGAAGCCACACCCATAACATTTATAAATGGACATGCCCACTCTTACAGGAAAAATAAGGTGGATAGTAAAACAGTATGTGTGTAGTATGTCCGAATTCACAGTATTCTTAAAATGTAGGCAAAAAGTACACTTTAGTACACCATTCACACGTCCTACGGTAGAGGACTTGTGAATGGCAGTGAAGCGATGCAGCTGATGCCAAAAGTCACTTGATAATGAAAACATGACAGTTTTTAATGGTCGAAAAGAAAGTACGTATTCAAACAAAGTACTTATTTACAGAGTATGCGATTTTAGATGCAGCCTTAGTGGTTTTTTAACCGTTGTTTCACCAGCTGATGTGGTTCTTGGAATTTATACTGACACCTGTTGGTGTGGATGCAAAATTACACAGATATTTACTCAAATTCTTTTCACAGGTATGTTTGTCACATGATTATAGTTATAGGGTGTACAGAGATAGGCTGCATCTGAAAACCTAGGCAGCTGAATAGTTGCTTCACTGCCTTATGCGGCAACGACTTAGCAGGCAGCGTTTGCGCGTGAAAGCACCTCACAAAACTGATTTCGGACATTCTTCTGAGGCAGCTTAACGGTTTAATGATCTACAACAAAATATAACGAGCTTTGGTGATAACTAAGCGAATATTTCATTTAGTGCTGTCAAACGATTAATCACGATTAATCACATCCAAAATAAAAGTTTTTGTTTACAAAATATATATATGCGTCTACTGTGCATATTTATATATAAATACACATACATGTATATATTTAAGAAAGATATGTTTATATATTAAAAATATTTACATATAATATCAATTATATGATTATAAATAAATACATGTAAATACATGAACATATTTTCAAATGTATACTGTGTGTTTTTTTTTATTTCGGATGCGATTAATTGCGATTAATCATTTGACAGCACTAATTTAATTACTGTAGTACTGATTTCTCACTAGTAATAACATCACAAGTGCAAAAAACTAACTTGTCAGTACTAAAATTTCAGGTAAAACATTTTTGATGTGAAAAATTCGCACTTTTAAAAACAAACATAGAACAGCATTTGCAACCTATTTTACTTCTGTAATGTGATGAAAAATGAACGAAGAACATTCAGTGCTTTACTGAAAAAAATATGGTGGGATTTTTGCAGAGCATGTTGATGTCAGCAGGAAAGAAAGTTGTTTTAGAGGCACAAAAAGTTATTACTTCTTGCTGAAAGTTTACAATATTTTTTACTCTGCATAAATCATTCTTTTGAAAGCATGCTGATGATCACACATGTTAAGAAAATAAACAGGATCAGTTTTGATTTAATGTCTCATGTAGGCACCGTATTGAATTTCAGGGATGAAACTGTAGAAATTTCCGAATGTTGAGAAGACACGTCCGTCCACAGTCATAATGATGGCTCCGGCCTTGTGTGTGAGTGTGTGGAGATGAGGATGTATGCAGAGGCCATAGGAAGTAAGAGCCTCTCTTCACAACTCTTTCATTATTGTTACAATTACACTAGCTCTCTTCAGTGCCTGCACTCTTCCCTCTTTATAATGTTTGCTCAGGCTGCAATTGGGAAATGAGGTGGAAAACGGTGTGTGTGTGTGTGTGGCTATAACAGTGGGAGTGAGTGTGTGTGTCCTGGCCATTGATACCACAAGTTAAAGAGAGAGTCTGGAGATGCCAAGCGCAAAACACAAGAATGTTTCATTTAAAGACTTGCTGCCCTCGCGGGGGTCCGTCTCTCTCTCTCGCTCTCTCCCTTCCCACCCTGTGGGTGTCACAGCCATAATCTAACCCCGGTACAGCACCGCCCAGATCATTATAGACTCTGATCTGGAGTCAGTGAAAGGGGGAATTAGCTTGGAACACAATCCCAGCAACCTTTGTGACCCCGGCACAAAGCCAGAGCCGTTGGGGGTCCCAGCGGCCTAAACCACTCCATATGTCCGGACAAAACTGTTACAATGGCTGACACAAAGGAAACACAGTGGGAGGGACAGACTTTCTGTGTGTGTGTCTCGGAGGAATTATTTAATGTTCTGCTCGTGTATTTGATCATAACTCACCTCAGGGGGATTAATTGCTGGCATTATGAACACATATAGATATAAACAAGGTTATGGTGACGTCAAGATGGAATGGATGGGTTAGAAGCTCCTCCTTTCTGTAGCTTTCCTGCTGTGTGGATGTTAAGTAGCTCTTTGTGTGTGTTAAGAGTAGGGATATCCTCCGTCCATCCTTGTCTCCCGCCCGCTACGCACTGCATACTAAAACCGGCACTGTAAGAGAAAGTGACACAGAGATGATATCGGGATGATTGTATCAGTGTTCAGCAGACCTGTCTGAGAGATTGAAAGGTTGTGCTGATATCCATGGATTTTTTTGGTCAGTCTGGGTGTTAAAAGTATGTAAATGTCTATTGTCTTCCCAATACACATTTCATTTCATTTAAAATCAATGCTGCAATGTAAAGGAAACCATTTAGCAAGTATTACAGACGCAGTCTTGCAGTGTATCGAAATAAGGTTTGCATTTCCCCTTTTTTAAAAAATGTATCATGGTAAGCTTTACTTTGTGTGCCGTAAAAATCATTTAAGTATTACTATATGTTAATAGTAATTCTTTCAAATAGTGAAGAGTCTTTCTGTCATTGTTTAATATGGCATACTGCTCTCTGTTTACTATTTCTAATTCTGTGTGAAAAAGTATACGCTATGTACCAATCAGCACATGATGTGGAAAAAAAGTTTCTGACTTATTAATTTTGGGCCATGTTATATATCATTTGTTCCCTAATTTTAGTTATTGTGGCCACCTTGTATTAATTCGTTCCCTCATTCGTTTTTAATTTAGTTCAATTTAATATAAAGTATGCAGCTCTATAAATGTACAACAATACATTTTTGAAAAACAGCAGTAGGTTGTCACATGATATCACTTTGCATATTTACTGCAAGTGGTGTCTACTTATCATTAATTACCTACTGTTTATTATTATACAGTGTTATATAAAAATGTCTTGATTTAATACTTAGCAGTTTAATTACATTTTGAGTAAAGCAGGAGATAAAAAGGCAGGAAAATTAAAAAAAGAAAGGAAAATAACTGAACACACAAACACAAAAATATTTTAAACACTGAATATTACTTGTGTTTAATTTGTCACATATAATACTCACACTATGATACTATACTATACTAAAATAACAGTAGCATTATACTGTAAAAATATATATACTTTACTATACTAAAATAAAAGTATAGTATTCACTGTAACACACACACTATACGATACTATACTATACCAAAATAACAGTAGTATATATATATATACACTAGAAATTCTATACCAAAATAACAGTACTATAGTATTACACTCTAAAATTATATATATACTTCACTGTTCTATACTATACTGTACTGTGCTATACTAAAATAGCAATGTAGTATTCACTGTAACACACACACTATATAATTCTATACTATACTAAAATAATGGTAGTATAGTATTAAAATACTATACTATACTATACTATACTAAAATAACAGTATAGTATTACAGTGTAAATATATATACTGTACTGTACTATGCTACACTTTACTGTACTATACCAAAACATACACACCACACACACACACACACACACACACATGTTGTGTTTCCATGTTTTATGGGGACATTCCATAGGCGTAATGGCGTTTATACTGTACAAACCATATTTTTTATCTAAACCTAGCCCTCAAGGAGACTGTGAACACTTTTACTTTCTCAAAAAAAAAAAAACTCATTCTGCATGATTTATAAGCCTGTTTCCTCATGGGGACCTAAAAAAATGTCCCCACAATACTGGTACATAATACTGGTATTACTATCCTAGTGGGGATAGTAATTTGGTCCCAATAACGCGATAAATACCAGGTATACACACACACACACATACTATACAAAACTATACTATACTACAATAACAGTAGTGTAGTATTCACTGTAATTTATACACACATACACACACTATATGATACTTTACTATACTAAAATAACAGTGGTATAGTATTACACTGTAAAAATGTATATACTGTAATGTACTGTACTATACTACACTGTACTAAAATAACAGTAGTATAGTATTACACTGTAAAAATATGTACTATGCTATACTACAATAACAGTTGTGTAGTATTCACTGTGAAAAATATGTATATACTATATGATACTATACTATAGTAAAACAACAGTTGGGATGGGACATTGGTGCCTGTTTATTTAACCACTTACAACCATGTATGAAATATGCAGTGAAGTTGTGATAAAATGTCAATCTAGCAAACAATTTGACCTTACCAAAACTGACCTTAAATTGTACTGATAACCATTATAACACAGAAGGTGCAGTATAAAATCACTTGATGAATCAGAATTCACCATAGCTTGTCTATAAAACATGGCCAAGACTCCTGTGTATATGCTGCACAGGGTCATACACACAAATACAAAACAACATTAAGGTAACACATGACACAAAATGGAATAAACCTTAACTAAACATAAGAAAACATAACAAAAACAACCTAATGTACATTACTCAAACAAAAATAAGAGAAAAACAAAACAATTTGAATGAATCTATTTGAATGGGACTTCTTGGAATGTCCTCTTATTGTTTTCCCAGTAAATTCTAAGCTAATAAATAGATTTTACTCCTAAAAGCCATTTATCTACAGTATTGTTTAGTAAAATATATAATGCCATACTACTGCAGTCCTTTTTGCTGTTCAGACTGCAAACATCTTTTACACTGTTTGCTATTCCAAGCATACAGTAGCCATTTTTATACTTTGTTATGTTACCAAGTTACTACAGCTTATTAAAGCATCAAAAACATTAATATCAGTGTTCCAATGAATGAAACCAAAGAGTTACCATGGTAATTTAGTCTCTTACAGTCATTGATTAGTTTCTACAGGATCGAAATGGGCTTCTCCGCGTAAGACCGTCTTACGCTTCAGTGTCTAAATAGCGCATCAACTTATACCCTTAATATTATATCTGCTTCATAATTAGGCCAATAGAGCAGTCCCTGTTTACCCTTTCCTCTTCCATTTCTCTCTCGCTTTCTCTCGTCTCTCCTCTTCAACCCTTTCTTATTAGAAGGCCCCCAGCTGTGCGTCGGATAGGATCAGAGGCTGCCTCTATTAGCCTGGTCCATTTGTTGAGCGATTGAATCGCTCTCATCCCTCTTCTCTAGTATGGCCTCTAACCCTCTCTCTCTACCTTAGGCTGCCAGAAGGGCCTCTCAGCGCTCAAAACACAATGGAGCCTGATAGAGGCCGTCTCCCTGAGGCAAACCAAATGCAAGGTGACTGTATGTGTGTGTGTGAGAGAGAGAGAGAAAGAGACAGATGAAACATATGATTCCATGACTACTGTTTTATTTCAAGATACCATGGAGAAGTGGGTTTCTAGGCGTATGCCCGAGGTGTTGTTCACTTACTATCCAGCAGGTGGCATACTTGCACAAGGACAGAGGCCAAAGCGCCCTTCCCCCACTTTCTGTGTCCTTTCTACCACACTTTTTGAGTCCTACGGGCACCACAAGTATCCTCATCTCCAAGCTGTCTCCTCTCCACAAGTCGTACAGTTACCGTACGTCCTGATGGGCATCGCTCTCTCTTGCAGTCTTTCGATCTTTCTACTCCAATGCATGAAGTGGCATTCAAAGGCTTTAAGAGAAGCACACCTGTTTCTAAACTATTGAAGAAACAGGATTTTACACGCTGACGTTCCTGAATGTCATTTCCAGCACTGCGCCGCCAACGTCAGTTGTAACGTCGGTGGGTGTGCTTGTGCTGCCGAGATGTTTTAGAGCGTTCTTATTTACCCGAGGAGACTTCAAGATTCAAGATGGTTTGAAGACTCCAGGGAAAAGAGCTTGTCTTTACTCAACCCCCCCCCCCCCCCAACCCTTACCCATATTCACGTCCTCTCATATTCTGACCTGCACTCAAGAGAAACGTCTCTGCTTGAGGAGGGATGGCAGTGAGGTGTTCTGCATGGTTGCATCTGAATGTCCCTTTTTTCCAGTTTTGAGGGGCTCACTTGACCGCCCCTTTCTGGCACACTGAGAGACGTAGGAGAGAGGTTAGAGAGCTGCTTAAAGCTGTCAGTCACACGCTCGCTGACTCCATTGGGGCCTATTGGGAGTCAACCGAACTACTTCCTGAACTGCTCATCGCATGACTTTATAAAACAGTGGTGGTTAGCAACCTAAAAATGAGCCTGTTTGGATATTGGCATAAATTGGAAGTGCTAAATGCAAATAATGAATGTGACTGACTGATGTATTTGCGCATAGTTAAGATTTAAGATTAATATTTAAAATAAAGATTCTATATCTTCTGTTGTTGACGTTTAAGACCACATTTAAAATCAAGCTCAAGCTCAGTTTAAGCTAAAACGTAACAATGCAAGGTAAAAGGTAATTAAATACATAAATGAGTGCCGTCAAATCGATTAATTGCGATTAATCGCATCCAAAATGAAATTTTGTGTTTACATAACATGTGCGTGTGCTGTATATATTTATATGTTGTTGTTGTTGTTGTATATATTTAAGAATTAAATGTAATATATTTTTATATTTATATATAATATAAATCATACGTAAATATGAATACATATATACATGTAAATATTTCTTAAATATATACATGTATGTTTGTGCATTTATATATAAATATACACAGCACACACACATATATTATGTAAACAAAGACTTTTATTTTGGATTATTAGTAATTAATTGAGTTATATAATATGATAAAATGTAATATAATATTTAATATAATTACAATGAATAATAGTACAATTATCAGTGCTATTTTTATTAGATTAATAATTTACTGGAATAATACACACTGGGACATATGTATTATGTAAACACAGACTTTTATTTTGGATGCGATTAATTGCAATTAATTGATTTGACAGCACTAAAATAAATAAAAAAAATACAGCCTAGACAACATTAAATAGGTTCATTTGCCATGAGGACAAACACAGTTGTCCCAGTGTGTTTTTTCCTCATTCATTTATTATATAATAATAATATACTTAAATATAATATTGAATATAATTAAAATGAATAATAGTACAATTATCAATGCTATTTTTATTAGATTAATAATTTACTGGACTAATACACACTGGGACACAATCTGTGCGTATCAGCTAATTATTATAATTAGGATAAAATATAATAATATATAGTAATAATAACAATTATTGATGATGAAAATAATAACACTAAATTTGCATTTTTAAAGGATGTTTTTCTTTACTTTTGTACTTAAACCATTGTTCCCCTTTTTACATTTCAGTGGTTCTCAGAAGTGGAAGCTGTCATAGTTATATAATAATATATCATAAACTTATATAATAAGTTTATATAATAAACTATAAGCATGATTTTTGCATTCCTATTTGCCCCAATAGCCAAATAAATAAATAAAAATATAAAATAAACATATATACATAGAGAGAGAGAGAGAGAGAGAGAGAGATAGAGATGTTTATATATATATGATAACTGTAAAAGTGTGCCCTCACAGTCTTAGTGAAGGTCCTTTTGTCACTTATCCAATGTAAAATAGCACTTCTCTTTGTTTTGGTATATCAGAAAATACAAACGGACAATGCTGTGTGATTCCAATGATACAATGTCATTTAGATATGTATCTATTTTCATTGCTTTGCGCTTTTAGATTTAAACGGACGTTTGGTTTTTCCTCCAATCCATCCTCGTTGTTCTTGGCTCGGCTGCGATAAGGTCTCGTCCTCTGCGGTGCCCTTTGATCGTGGCCGTTTGTTCTGGCAGTCTCCATCTCCATGGAGATGAAGGAAAAACTCGGGTTTCTGCGCACAAAAATAAACCTACCTGGCCTTGCCTGAATCCTCTTCTTTAATTGATTCTATGCACCATGCAAATATACTTCTGCACTAATGGATCCTATGTTTTGTGTACATTATGCTGTAAATCTGTCCATTTTCTGTCTGATGTGGCCCGGTAACCTTCATAGCACAAAAAAGCGACATCTTTCATTTAAATCCATAGAAACACTGGCCTTGGAGTGCAGTGCTTAAGGATTCTTTTCTGTCACTTGTCAAAGGCCTCGCTGGGCCTTGACCCACATCACCATTAGAGATGCTTGTCCTTTGTTTGAGCAAAGGCTTTTATTTTTCCACCAGTCTCCATCGCACTGATGATAACAGACCTGGATTCAGAGGTAATTTACAGTTGATTGTGCTCCAGCCACTCGGTTCAGGAATTGAATGGTTTACATGTCTGTGTTTCTTTTTTCATTGTGCCGGTCCGTGTAGGCTGGTAATTTGTCTACTTTTCACACCTCAGGTTCATCATCATGCGCTTTCTCGTGAATGCTCGGAGAAAGAAAAGGCTGCATTCCTTCAGGAGCCCGGAGAAAACAAGCCCCCATAAGAGCTGGCAAAAACAAGTCTTCGTTGAGAGTACGTGGATGTACAGTTTCATCTGAGCTTAAGGATTCAAGTACCAATTAACCCTCTGAATCAACCTGAATCTACATTTTTATTGCCGCCACACTAGATGGAGCGTACGACACTTGTGGGAGGCCAGATGTCATGTTGTATAAAGCAAAAGTTGTTTTGCGATCATTCCTGGAGTTTAGAGGTGACACTTGACCTTCTCCTTGGGTAATTCAGTTCGCGGGCGTCATTGACTCGGGCCACGGACAGTGTCAAAACCGTCTCTGAAACTTTTCAATTGCACCTTCAGCTGGCCTTCGTCAACTCCTCAGCTAATTCTGATTGTGATTTGGTGTGGCTGAGGGGCGGATGGATGTGGGTGTCGCCGACGGAAAAAGACAATACAATTAAATGATTAACGCGCAACAGGGCCACCGACAATTAAAACTATTATGGAAATTAAAATGACATTATGTCACAGCGGAGAGTTGATGATACCCGTGTCGTCTTTTTAAAAGCAATTTTCATAATTCCAATAATTGAAATCATAGCATATTCATTCATTTACCGGGTGAGGGGGGCTAAGAGCGGCCACTAATGAAACCCAATCATTAGCATCCAAACAAAGTAATTGGCTAGTCCTTTATCTTCGGAAATAGGTGACAAGGCACAATCACCCCCCTCCATCAGAATGCAAAAACAAGTAATTAAACCGCAGACAAAGATGAGCCCAGCTCGCTGTTCGTGCACCGTGCACGTTTGAAAACAGCACTGATTGCCTTGATTAGAGACCTTACTGTATCCTCTGATTTTGTTTATGGTTATACTTTTAGGGATGGGGTGCAGCGGGGTTGGGAAGGGATGCGTTCGCGTGCGGGAAGGTGCGAGCGGTATCCTTGCGAAGCCCTGAAAATGTACGTTGAATGCTCTCATTAACTCCGTATGCTTGGTGTAGGGAACAAGATCAACAGTTGCATGTTTTGTTGTATTACACAGCTTGATTCTGACTGCATTTATTGGATTCATTGTCTGGATAACTAAAACCGGTATCATAAACAAATAAGCCCACAATTAGCTAAAAGGCCTTTTAATACATACTCTGTGATTAGAAAACCTATTTGATTCATGATATGTTTGTGTACGTTTTTAACTATGCATAATGATTTAACCGCTCAGCATACTAGCTTAGCATACTGTTAGCAACCTGTTAGTCTCCTAGCTTTTGAAGTCTCACATTACTGTTGATCATTTGGTAAGAGCTTGCAAATAACAAAATACAAAACATAAAATCATTATCCGTTGTACAATACAGCAGGCTAAATATGTGGTAAGAATCAATACCCTACATGCTACAATTACAATTGGCTTGCAAACCAATCTGATGTGTTGATCCGGTTGTTAATTATACAGATGCTTTCATGTTTTCTTGTATCACTGCGGACCGCTCGCTCTTCTTTATACAAATGCAACCGATTTTGCCATTTTGCTTGTTTTGTAGATTGTAGACTGAAAATCACCTCAGAGGACTTCAGTAGTGTTGCAGTGTAACTAGCAAAAGCTAATGCAGTAAAGATAACATACAGTTAAAGGGACAGTTCACCCAAAAATGAAAATTCTGTCATTAATTACTCACCCTCATGTCATTCCAAACTCATGAGACCTTCATTCATCTTCATAACACAAATTAAGATATTTTTGATGAAATATGAGAGCTTTCTAACCCTGCAACTGACATGTTCAAGGCCCAGAAAGGCAGAAAGGACATCCTTAAAATAATCCATGTGACATCAGTGGTTGAACTATAATTTTATGAAGCTACGAGAAAACTTTTGTGCGCAAAGAAATATAAATAATGACTTTATTCAACATTTTTTTCTTTCCCAAGAGAACTTCATATATTCTAAAAAATGCTGGGTTATTTTTTTTTACCCAAATGCTGGGTTCAGTCTGTTGGGTCATTTTATTGGGTTATTTTTAATATCTTTTACCCAGATGCTGGGTAGTTTTCCTGTAACTAAGTTTCTGGGTCGTTTTTAATGCTGGGTTAAGCCTGTCTCTGACGAAACAACTCAGCTGCTGAGTTATAGTCAGAGCATGGGCTTTTTGAGTCTTCCGGTTCTCAGCGCCACTGATTTGGTGCACTTCTTCAGCGAAATAAAGGTTTGTATACATTTTATTTCATTCATAACGTCTTTACTGTGCTGTAAATTGTATTATTTTATGCAATGCAACATAAGGACGAGATGTCAGTCAGCTGCATCAGCAGCGGTCACTTCACATGATGGAAATGCCTTTTGCATGTCATAAAATAAATGGATTTTATTCGTTATAGTACTGAGTTCAATTTAATTTGATGTTAAAATATGTTCTCTAATGCCAGTACTGTTTGTTAATGGGCAGGTTTTGGAGTCAGTCACAGCATCTTTCAGCTACGAGTGAAACGTGATTGCGGCCTGAAGCGATTACAGAGAACGGTTGAATACAATAAAATTAAAAAGCCACTTTTAAATGTTACATTTGTTGTCTAAAATGTTTGTTTAATGAGTTTAAATGTATGTAATATTGTAAACTATGCTGTATTCGCCCAAATAAATTCAATTTGTCTTGTATTTTGAACGTGTTCTTGTTTAATAATAAATGTTCATCTTTTGATTATTGCTGTTGTCTTTAGTAATTCTGTGTGTGTTTTTAGAAGTTCCAGTCCATTTTAAGCCAACAATATAATAATTTTTAAACAATAGTTGACTTAATATATATATACATGTTTGATAAAAATATTTAACCCAACCAGCTGGGTCAAAATAACCGAGCATGTGTTCTGTCCAATATTTACCCAATGCTGGGTTGCCAAATAACCCAAGTTGGGTTTTTTTTAACCCAGCATTTTTTAGAGTGTACTCTAAAAAATTACAGTTGAACCGCTGATGTAACATGGACCATTTTAACAATGTCCTTACTACGTTTCTGTGCCTTGACCGTGGTAGGACCCTTGCTGTCTATGGAGGGTCAGAAAGCTCTCGGATTTTATTATAAATATCTTAATTTGTGCTTCAAAGATGAACGAAGGTTTTACAGGTTTGGAATGACACGATGGTGAGTAATTAATGACAGAATTTTCATTTTTGGGTGAACTATCTCTTTAAATCTAACTAAATGCTGCAATTCACTATACAACTTTTGCACAGATTTTTAGTGTGGGTGAGTCAACGCTAGTTGCTAAAAGTCTGAGCCACATTTGGGCGGTCGGGGTTGACAGATTTCAGAGAATATTGCTTGGTATATGATGGGTAGCTTTAGACTATGATTTCATACAGTTAATGTCAAACATGGTCAATATTTTAAGCCAGTTTTAAAACAAATATTTTTTTCATTTGTCATGCGTCTTCTAGCAATGAATTGCGTTTTCCTGAGTGTGTTTGTGATGTGATGTTTTTTTTATGGTGATGTTTTTCACAAACAACTTTGTTGTTTTCTGGAGAACATCAAAAGTAGTGTGTGATCCTCAGTCATTTAGTGTATGATGCCCAGTTGGCATGTGTTTGCACAGTATCTTAAAATCTGTTTGAGTTTTAAAAGCTGTGTAGTGTATTCCAGCCTTAACGTACACAGCAAACCATTGCTTCGCCGTGACAATAGTTGACATGAAAGTGAACAGTGGCTAGAATTGTGATCTGTGATCCATTTCAGAAAGCAACAAATAGTGGCAGCCATTACTCCAGTCTTAGATGTCACATGATCCTTTAGAAATCATTCTAGTATGCTGATTTAGTGCTTAAGAAACATTTCTTAAAGGAATACTTGACCTAATAATGAAATCCTGTCATTAATTACTCACCCTCATGTCATTCTAAACCTGTAAGACCTTCCTTCATCTTCAGAACACAAATTAAGATATTTTTGATGATATACAACAGCTTTCTGTCCCTGCATAGAAAACAACAGACTATCACATTCAAGACCCAAAAAGGTAATAAGAACATTGTTAAAATAGTACTCTCGTGAACGTGCGTAGAAGCGGGTTCGACACAGAAGAGAAGAAAATGTTGAATAAAGTCGTTATTTTTGTTTTCTTCATGCACAAAAAATATTCTCGTAGCTTCAAAAAATTAAGGTTAAACCACTGATGTCACACGAACTATTTTAACAATGTCCTTACTATCTTTCTGGGCCTTGAACGTGTCAGTTGCGTTGATGTCTATGCAGAATCAGAAAGCTCTCGGATCTCATCAAAAATATCTTAATTTATGTTCCAAAAAGTGACATGAGCGTGAGTAATTAATGACAGAATTTTCATTTTTGGGCAATAAATGTTTTAATGTGAGTTTTCAGTTTTTCAGTGTTGTCGTTGTATTTACACATTTGCATCGAGTACCTTTTGGGCTGCTTATCTGTCCCTACTTTCCAGCTAAAGAGCTTGGGCGTCTCTCAGAATGACTGACACATATAAGAGATCTTGATGAGGCACAGGGTTAAGAGGACAGGCAGAGAAGAAAGACTAAGGGGCTTGAGGAAGACACCGGTAGGAAAATGCAGCCATGGATATCAGGAGTCTTGAGAGAATGAGCTGCTCAAACTCGCCCTTTTACCTTCCACCCCCTCCTGACTTTCTTCAGTGGGGCATTTTTTCTGGCCTGCACCCTGAGGCCCATTATCCAGCCCTTCCGAGGGAGAGAGTCAACAACATAATGCAAGAGGCCTGACACAAAGCATCTCCCAACAACAGGACCCCCTTTTTCTCATTAACACCCTCCCTCACTCCTTCTCCTACATCCTCACCTTGAGCTTCCCTTTTCCCATCCTCTTCAGACCCATCCTCGTGTAACCTTGTGCTCCGTCGAGAGGTTTTTTTTCATCCTGTGAAGTTGTAGAGAGGTTTCTTGAGTCTCACTGGTGGGAGAAAGCACCTTGTGCTCCTTCCTTTCCTTCTCAAAATCATCAGCTCTTCTGATCGAGCCACCTTGATTCTTTTTTTTGATGACCCCTATGGCTTATATCAGGCCTTTCTACTTCCTGTCCTGCTGATTTCTTTTCCTGTTCTTTGTGCCTACTTGCAAAATGTCCTTGGGTGTCTTTTTTCTTCAGGTTGGACAGGAGAATTGATTTACGTTTGTACACACTTGATCTGACCCTGTGGCAGGCAGTGAGCATATGTGTGTGTGTGTGTGTCTCGGTTGGTGCTGATGGTCCCATTACCAGCGCGTTCTCCCCCACCTCACTATACGGCGCTGTGGAATGACCCCGACCATGAATAAATGCAGTGGAAAGAATGGAACAGAAATTCTTTTTCCACCCTCCAATGGACGAACGAGACTGAGGGCAGAGGGGAGAGAGAGAGACAGAAAGAAAGTGGGGTGCGGAGCGAACTAACATGGCTAAGGGAACATTCACAGGCAGTGTTTCTGGGATTGAGCACCAAAAAATAGAAATCAGAAGCATCAGCCTCAAACACGCCTCCCTCGGATTTGGGAGCCAAATGGATTTTGAATGCAACTTCCAAAAAATAATTTTTATCTTCGTTAATTGAGTTAGTATGAATATTGTTGGTGATAAAAAAAGTGTTTGTCAAAGCACTATGGTAGAAATCACATTTTCACATAAATTTGGTCAGTCTAATTGAGTTCTCACCCACTCACCCACATGTGTCTCCTGTTTCTTAAATGTATTGCTGAAACACATTACAGAGACTGTGAACTATTTAGCACTGAATTGTGGAGTTAGACCTTTAAACAGTTTTTCACCATTTTTGTGTTTAGGATTTTTTGGGCGGGCCTGAAATCATGTTTCGAGGACGCATTGGAGTCACTGAGCATGACCCCTCCCCTAACACTGTAATAATTAGAGTGCATTAGCATCAGTGGTTCACCCGCTCAATCACAAGTTGCTGTCATTACTGTTAGTTACAGTTTGCTAGCTAGCTAAACCTTCGTCACATAAATGCATATAAACGTTACCTAGTTGCGTTTGTTCTATGTTCTATGTTATTTGTTTCTATGCTAGTTACATATTGTTAACTTGCATAAAAGGGAGACAAAATACCATTCTGTTGCAGACCGAGAGGGACAAGGTTGATTCTTGGGTAGTCAATAAAAGTCATCTGGAGTGGATTTTGGCTCTGGAGACTCAAATATGTATGGGAGCATCCATTCAGGTTGTAGCGGTATATGACAGTTGAGACAGGTGCAGCTTTTCTGTGAGTGGGCATGGTTTCAGTGCCGATAGTTGACGCCCCCAGCGTTTGAGAGCAGAAAAATACTGCCTATTTTATTCAAGATTTTGGTCATTTATAGTTTTTACTTTACCTTTTTTTAGACTACGTCTACATTATTCTGGATACATTTGAAAACAAAGTTTTCGTTTTAAAACGCTCTCCATCCACATTAGCGTTTTCAAGCATTTTCTAAAAGTTTCTTATCCACACTGAAACATCGGAAAACGTTACATTTGCCTTACTGTGCATGTATAAAACCTCATAAAATCTCACTACAGATACAGATGGAACAGACATAATAAGTTTTCAACCAGTTCTTTTGGTAGAGTCATTTCATTTACATTCACTGCGTGTCCATGTCGTGGTCACTCGTGTCTAATCTAAAAAACAGCTGCCCTCATGTTTTGCTGCAGGATGGTAATTGTAAATACATTTTCTGTCATCTTTTTAGGACTATAATATGAAGAGTGTACAAAGTAAACATCTTTAGCAGAAGTGTGAAAGTGAATAGCACGTAACATAATTACCATTATAAACATAACCCAGATAGCACATGTACATCTGCAAGATGTCTGTTAAAGATCATTTGATCTGGAAAGCATCTTCTGTGTACAGACATCTGTAAGATGTCAGTTTTACATACATTCTAGACCAAAAACATCTTAAAGACATATAATAGACGTCTATTTGACATCTGCTGGGAGACGTCCTATAGACATATTGCAGATGAGCAAACGTTCTAAAAAATATGTCTTGCAGATCTAAATGCAGACGTCAAATAGACGTCTCCGAGATGTACGTGTGCTATCAGGGAACTGTCTGTTGCTACAATATGCATCACATGACCTCCATTTTCACAGTCCACACTACAACAAATGTATCCATTTTTCAAAAAGGTCCATTTTCGATGACAGAAACATCTCAGTGTAGACAGAAGGCCAGAACGGAGAGAAAAATATGCGTTTTCAAACGAAAACATATTAGTGTGGACATGGCCTTAATCATTCAAATTTGCCTGGGTGGTTAAAAACACATTTTTTTGTGGTGTGATAAACTCAAAACACATGTGAACCTGGATCACAAAACCAGTTTTAAGTAGCACAAGTTTATTCGTAGCAATAGCCAAAAGTACATTGTATGGGTCAAAATTATCGATTTTTCTTTTATGCCAAAAATCATTAGGATATTAGGATAAGTAAAGATCATGTTCCATGAAGATATTTTGTACATTTCCTACCATAAATATATCAAAACTTAATTTTTGATTAGTAACCCTGCTGAAAAATACCCAGCTAAAACCAGCCTAAGCTGGTTGGCTGGTTTTAGCTGGTTTAAGATGGAAGTAGCTGGTTTTAGCTGTTTTCCCAGCTTGGCCAGGCTGGTTTTAGCTGGTCGTTCCAGCTGGTCTCCCAGCCTGACCAGCTAACACCATCCTGGATTACCAGCTAAAACCAGTCAACCAGTTTAGGCTGGTTTTAGCTGTTTTTTTCAGCAGGGAACATGCATTGCTAAGAACCTCATTTGGACAATGTTAAAGGTGATTGTTTCAATATTTTGATTTTTTTGCACCCTCAGATTCCAGATTTTCAAGAATTTGTATCTCGACCAAATATGGTCCTATCCTAACAAACAATGTAATCTGAAAGCTGACTAAATAAGCTTTTCACTGATGTATAAATCTCAGTTTCACAAAATTGACCCTAATGACTGGTTTTGTGGTCCAGGGTCATGTATTTAATATTGCTTTACACCATACTGTAGGCGGAGAAAGCCTTCCCCTGGGGAGAGACTAGAGGCAAAAATGCAACCTAATTGGACAAAAATGCCCCTGCACAATTATATTACATTAAATCTAATACGTCTGTTGCGAACAAAGTGAAAATCTGCCCAAAGATCTGCCCATCTTGCACCATATTTCTTTTACACATTTTTACAGCATTGCGCATTTTAACCAATCACACACAATTCCGTTTAGCTTATGAATGCAATGGCCAATCAGAGGTGTTCAGATGAGTAATTGCTAAAAGGGCGAGTTTTGTTGTCATTGCGCGCTGGCCGACTAAATTCTCTCAGCAAAAACAACAAAAGGCAGAATTACGTACAATGTAAGTAAGAGAATAATTTCCCACTGTAAATAGCTTCATTGATTATAACGATAGTTTTATTATTTTGAGAGTGCTTAAACTCTCAAAGCTATTCACCCTCTGCCTATGTTTTATAACGGTATTCATTTTGTCAAATATTGTGTCAGTTTAAAATAACCTTTTTCTTAAATATATTATATATATTTAAGAAAAATATATATTTTTTTATATATATTTTAAAATGTAATATATTCCTGTGATGGCAAAGCTGAATTTTCAGCGTCATTACTTCCGTCTTCAGTGTCAAAATAATGCTGTTATACTGATACAAGACATGTGGAAAACTCGAAAAACATTTGTTATTATTAGCATATCAATGTTGAAAACAGTTGTGGTGCTTAAGATTTATTTTAGGATTCTTTGATAATGAAAGTATATTTGCGATAGAAATCTTTTGTCTTATAAATTAAAGCATCCTTGCTGAATTAAAATATTAATTTCTTTTAAAGTAAACAAATCTTGATGATGTTTCAGTGTATATATTTATAGATCTCCTACTTTCATTTTATAAATTAGAACATATAGCATATGTATTCTTATTTCAAAGTAGTAATGTGTAAAAAAGCATTTTGTTTTCCTTGCTTTCACCTGAAAGAACTTACTGTATTTCACACTAAAAAGAACTAACTTTTACTTTGTTAAACAATAATTTAGGCTGTCACTACACCTGTCGTCATCACCCTCCTCTCTGAATCTTTTTAAAATCTTTCTGAAAACCTATTATCATAAAACACCTGACATTGTGCGCTGGGAGAAACAACACATCACCATAATGGGGAGAGACAAAGGGTCGTACGTTCCTCGTACCTGCATGAGTGAATGCTTTTTAATTGCTGGTGATTTTCACTTGTTGGTGTTTTGCACACCTGAAACAAACTCTGAAAAGTCACCAAAGAGCCGCGCCGAGAGAAAACGAGCCGAAAGAGAAAAGGGAGGCTAAAAGAATGTGTTTGATTGCAGCTAGTGCTAGTTATGGTTTAGTTGGTAGTGTTAAGCAGTTGGTCCATTGTGTTCTTTGTGCATTGCTGAGTGTTGCAGCTATTGAAGTGCAAGAGAGAGGGGAAAATGCGTGCACTGACATTCTCTAATCAAATACAGCAATCAGGAACCTCAAACCAGCATTACACCATTTACAATCCCTTTTAATTTATAATCAAAAATTGAGCGGGAGAGGGAGTTGGGAGGGAGAGGGAGAAGAAGAGAATGACAGACACAGGCAGGTCATTACATCTCTCTTTACTGGGCTGATGAGAGCAATGAAGAATTAATCAGTGGCCATTAGACTGTATTTACTCACCACTGTAGGGGTTGTGATCAGACCTACACTTCCTCTAACCCTCCCTCTCCGTCTGTCACTGGCTCTTTTTCTCTTTGCTGTGGTTTCTGTGATGGACAATCAGATGTATACTTCTCCTTGACCTTTTTGATGGAGGTCAGATCACAAGAAGATACATTGTGTTGTGAATGTAATGATAAATGAGCATCTGCACTTTAGCACAGAATGCAGGTTTTCTTCCGAAACCAACCTAGAAAGCATGTTAATGCGTTACTGTTCACACCACAATGGCTGTTCTAAGACGTAGGAATTGTTATCAAGAAAAATTATAGTTAGAAATAAATTTGATTCAGATTCAGTATTCAGTAAACTACAGATTATAATAAATATAGATCAATCTCAGCAAAAAAAAATGTTCTTTTATGTTCTACTGAACCTGAAGCTGTTGTGCTATTTGTCGGAGCTTCAGCTGATGATTTTCATCATTGATTTATTTTGTCATTATGTTAAATAATATTGCATTTACTAAAAATATTGGTTAAATCTCTTAAATATTATTGATCATTATTAAAGCTTAGCCAAAAGCCAAATTGCTCTTAGTTAACCCCAAATGAAAATTACCCCATGATTTGCTCACCCGCAAGCCATCCTAGGTGTATGTGACTTACTTCTGTCAGACAAATACAATCAAAGTTACATTAAAAAATGTCCTGGCTCTTCCAAGCTTTATAATGGCAGTAAATGGGTGTTGAGATTTGTGCATCCATCCATCATATAAGGTGCTCCACATGCCTCCAGAGGGTTAATAAAGGCCTTCTGAAGCAAATCGATACGTAAGAAAAAATATGTCAAACTTTATAAACCGTAATCTGTAGTGTCCTCTAACTATCATACAAGTGTACATGAGAGAGTGGCGTTCTAGCGGATGACGAAGACTAGAGTAAGCTCCGGTGAGAATATGCTAGTCTCAGGAGAACCAAGTTTTGTGTCTTTTGTGTCTCCAGTAAAGATCATGATATTATTGCCTTAAATTTTTCAACACCATAAATTTTAAAGTTGTCTTTGACATAATGCCTTTTGAACTTTAAGCATATTTAAGTAAAAAAAAAAAAACAATTCTAAACATTTTACAGCATTTGTAACCACCAAATATCACTTGCAATGGGTCATTCCAAGTATTCGTTTTTTTAAATAAATTATTTTGTAATTATGATAGGGAAATGTAAAACGTGAAAAATTATTTTGGTCAACCTTCGGCATATAAATTTAACAATCAATTTACTAAATGTATCGCTAACAGTGATACATAACAGAGTGGACATTTTGACCTAAAATCAGCTGTTATACTAAGTCTGAGCAGAAAAATTCAAACACAGAAGGTCAAATAAAGAATTTATTGTTTTTTTAAATGCTACTTTTACAAATAAGAATTGCTATATACTTTTTTCAAATTCCCCTTAAAGGAATAGTTCACCCAAAAATGAATATTAGCCCATTATTTACTCACCCTCCAGGCATCCTAGGTGTATATGACTTCCTTCTTTCAGACAAATGCATTTGAAGTTATATTAAAAAATTATCTTGGCACTTCCAAGCTTTAGAATGGCAATGGGTGGGTGTTTCGCTTCATCAGCCCAAAACAAGTCCAATAAAGTGCATCCATCCATAATATGGATAAGTGCCTCACACAGCTCTGGGGGGTGAATAAAGGCCTCCTGTAGCTGTGCATTTTGAGTTTTACATTTTGAATATGAATACTTTTCTTACAAAAATGCATCGATTTGCTACAGGAAGCCTTTATTCACCTCTCTGAGCCATGTGAGGCACTTTTTATTATGGATGGATGCACTTCATTGGACTTGTTTTGGACTGATGAAGAGAAACACCCACCTATTGCCATGATAAAGCTTGGAAGTGGTAGGATAATTTTTAATATAACTCCAATTGGATTTGTCTGAAAGAAGGAAGTCATATTCACCTAGGATGCCTGGAGGGTTAGTAAATATTTGGATAATTTTCAATTATTATTATATTATAAATTTACTATCCCTTTTACAGAGTGGACATGTTGAAGTTGACCACATCAAATTGAAAGGATAAAATAAGTAAAAACAGACAATTAACAAAACAGAGGCTCTCACTCACCTTCCCAACTGTGCTCACTGCATGACAGATGGAGGCGCCGGTGTGGTCACTTGCTCTTTAAATACTCCATCATTTTTGGTCATACAGATAAGAGCAATACATCTTTTGAATCTGTGAAGACTCTTCGTTTATTTGTGTGCACTCACAATAACAACAAATCATTGTGCTTTTGTAAAATAATGAAAGCAAACGGTACGCTTTCGGTCGTCTCTGTCTCTGTGAACTTGAGTGCAAAACTTTGAAACTCCATGTATACTTGCCTTACAGACAAGAAAAATATAACTATGGAGAGTGAAATGTTCTTTAAATGAACCAATTCAAATAAAAAACGAATATTCTCAATCTGTATGAAACATGCATACAGGTGCATCACTACTGCGGAGATGACGAGTCACTGTCGCTGACTTCATCTCTTAAGCCGAAAACAAAGAAAGCGCTAGTTTATCAATAAATTATTAAAATGTTAATGCAGTCTCCTTGCTGTTTTTCCCTGACGCATTTATAATTATCTGCCGGTGCTCTGTGGCAAGCTTTTTTTGCGTACGCTTGATCACTTATTAGGCTATGTAGGCAATCAAAGAGTCATTATTATGATTTATATGGTTTATTATTAAACGTGCGACTAATAGTTGACTAATGCTACTAGTCGACCAGAAAAATCTTTTGTCGAGGGCAGCCCTAAAAAAATTGCTCGTATAAAGTGTTGTATTCATTAAAATGCAAGACACAGGCCTGGGTCTAGAATTACTGAGAACAAAAAAAACCTCAATATGCTTAAAGTTCAAAAGGTATTATTTATGTCAAAGACAACTTTAAAATTGATGTTGTTGAAAATTTTAAGGCAATTATATCACAATCTTTACTGGGGACACCAAAAGGCACCGAATCCCGGGAATGACCCTTTCAGCAAAGGAAAACCAGTCTCCTCTTGGCTTATATTGAAATTCTCCAACATTTTTCTTTTCAAATTCTTGTTTTGTACTTCTATTTTTTGACCGGCGTGTTATTTTGCTCTCTCCTCAGCGTTTCCATGTTCGTCACTTCTCCTATGCTACACTTACATATTTCATCCTCTGCTGGAAAGTTGCAAAACTCATTGGTTTTTACTGTGAGTGAATTCTGACAGTTTCATGGTGGAGCAGTCGAATGAGGTATCTATGTAGAGATATCTAAGATTAGCTTATCGTGTTGTTAGTTCAGCAACATGCTAATTTCATACTCCTGAACTTCCTGTACACTGCATGAAAAGAACACTAAATAGTTTGTTCCTATCAGTCAGTTATGAGGTTTGATTTCACTTAGAAGGCAGTTTGCCTATACAGGGAATATATATATATATATTTTTTTTTAAACAAAGCTACTGTTTGTGCCACATATAGAGAAATACTTACAAAAATATTTGTTTACATTTAAATGGGATTTTAAAGCAGCGCCGTTTCCTTCCTTTTGTGTTGAGCAGGTGTGTGCGCGCGCGTGTGTGTGTGTGTGCATGTGTGTGTGTTGATGTCAACCCCATCAAGCATAGTGCAGGAAGCGAGACAGGTCGACTCTCTCTTAAATCACCTCCTTTAATCTCGGCTGTGGGCTCCTCTGACCTGTGTTAGCTCAGGCCAAACAGAGCAGAGTACATTTTCTCTCCACAAATCAACCCTCATTTCTGTTGCTCTGGAGCTGGACAGGATACTGAACTCTGAGACTTCCTGTGGTCTGCGGATATACTTTCTAATCTCAACAGTGTTTAGAGGCTCAGACTTCATATAAGTCTAATTTCTGATCCATGTGCAGGAGAGTTCAGCGGGTGAATCGCCACTTGAAAGGACTGGCACTGCTTTATGGCATGAAACCTCTTAAACTCCTGATAGCAGCACAAAAGAGTCACCGCCACACTCTCTGCGGCCGATAGGAGCAAACAGTTAATGATGTTTGCTCAAGATTATCAGCCTCTCTCCAGTAAACCAGCGAGAGAGTGAAAGAAAGACGGGGGAAGGTTTTGTTGTATAGATGTTTGTCGGGTGTGACTGTGGCCGGGAAGAATGTCACCTTTAGGGTGAATTATTGGCCAGTTTTTTTGTGATAGTTTAGTTCAACAAGAGGTAATGCGAGAAGGTGATTGAAGACTGAATATGTTTTTAAAAACTATTTGTAAAGTGGTATTAATTAAGAAGAAACCACATGAGAAATATCAAACAGTGAACTGTGCGAAACACAAATCGAGGGTCAGATTGTACACGGGTGTTTATTTGTTTCTGGGCGAGAGCTGAAGGAAAGCCAGAATGCCGTGTTGCTCCGATCCTTCGTTGTCTTAGCAACCCATAAGTATCTAAAGGAGGGATCAGTGCACTGGGTTGAATGGCACGCAAGGGTGAAAAACTCGGCAATTAAAAGCAATGGAAGTGACAATTAATATTGTGAGTGCGCAAATAGAGTGCTATGCCCTTTCGAGAATGCTCAACGCTCACCCCATGCTCGACTTAGCGCTTTTCTCCTCTTAAAATCCTCCCTGAAGACCTCTCCACTCTTCCACTTGGTGAAATGGCGCTGCATGTTCTTTTCTCCGCTCGCATATACTGTAGACAGACACGGCTGGTGCTCAGAAGCGCCAACTCAAGTGGGAAATCATCTCAAGCGTATAAGAAAGAGTTAATCGTTGTCAGAGTTAAAGCTTGTGATGACCTCTAACACAAACCTTCATTTGGGTCAAATGCGTTTCTGCTGTCAGCCTTGTACTGAACGCAGAGCTTTCGATGTCTGGTACCCTGTGTAAGGGGTAATGTGTAGTCGGCCGATCATTATTTATGTGGAGGATTATTTCTTGATGCCCAACTGCTAGTTACTAGGGATGGGTCACACTGTTTGACTATTGAAAATTAAGCTCAAAATTTAAATCTTGAGGAAGTGTCACACAATAGGCCAAAGCAAATTTGATATGATAAGTTTTTTAAAGGGATAGTTCACCCAAAAATGAAAATTACTTAATGATTTACTCACATTTCTCTTAAAGCCATCCTAGGTGATAAATGACTTTCTTGTTTCAGATGAATACAGTGAATACAAAAAAATGTCCTGACTCTTCCAAGCTTATGAAGGCAGTGAATGGTGGTTGCAATTCTGAAGCAAAATAAAGTACATTCATCCATCATAAAAAGTGCTCCACACAGGTCGAGGGGGTGAACAAAGGCCTCATGAAACGAATCAATGTGTTTGTGTAAGAAAAATGTCCATATTTAAAACTTTAAACTGTAATCACTCTCTCGTGAATGGGCGTACGTCAGTTAGCGAAGAGATTGTGGTTTAAAGTTTTATATATTTTTCTTACACAAATGCATCGATTCACTTCAGAAGGCCTCACTTCAAACCCCTCTGGAACAACATGGAGCACTTTTTATGATGGATTTATGCACTTTATTTTGCTTTAAAATCTTGACCACCATTTCATGCCATTATAAAGCTTGGAAGAGACAGGATATTTTTCAGTATATCTCCGATTGTATTCGTCTGAAAGAAGAAGGTCACACAGACCTGAAGCCAGGCTCACACTGTATGATTTTAAGACAAATTTCACAAATCCTAAAAGATTTCTCTAATCCTAGGCTTAAAATCTGTAGTTTTTGATCATGTTCACGGACAGCTGATTAATGGCCGAGATGAAAATCTGCCAGTGTCAGAAGATTTGGCGCACAGTCCTCCAGTGTGAATTGTCCTACAACAAATGTCAAATTGTCTTCCTTGTTTAAGATCAGAATTGACCTATCGTTGAGCCCCTCCCCTTGAACGCAGAGGAGTCAATGGCAGCTGAGTATCAATTGCATGGGGAGCAGAACTCTGACATCTTTAACTTTGAGCACCATAGAGAAACACTGGAAGATTCACAGCTTGCATTGGCTTGATTGTGTTTATGCTACAAAAATGGAAAAACGATGTGCCTGTGTAACACTGATTCCAGATATCCTGAGAGGATAGGCAATAATATTTATTTTATTACATTTCCTAAATCCAAACAAAACAGAGCAAAATGTCCCAAAGCATTCAACCCCAATCCCAATGAAGACAAAAACGTTAATTTTCTGGTTGTCATACACTCACTAAATTACAGTTTTCATCTGCTCAAGCAGAACGTTAATGTCAACTTGTGCTTCAGCAAGGTATGTCTGGCTAAACCTAGCTAACGGTAAAGTTAGTGAGTCCATGCTAATGTACAAACCTAAATAGTGAACTGTTCTCACATTATGTATAGTGTAGGTCAAAAACACATAAATGAAGGTCTACATTTTAGTGTCTCTCCATATTAAAATGGTATAATTTAATCGTACCCTGCGATACATGAACATGAATACATGATCCTGCATGTTGTCATCCGCGATCGTGATGACCGACTGTAATATGAGACTTCTCCCGCTTATTTATTTTAAAATATTTTATATATCCCTCGATGGAATATCATGTGAGTGTGTAGTGATGCTTAAACTGCTTACATCTTCCTAAATACACTGCTATTGTTGCCGTTCATAGACTCTTTGTGATAGCTAACATTCCAGCCTCACGTGAAATGTAACTCACAGTCACTGAATGTGTATGAGTTGATAATGTAAAACTCCGGACAAGTTTACTTGCACGCACCCGTTTTTAATGTGTCTTTACAGTCGTACAGTCTGACATTAATGAAACTGACATTCCACAGTGTGACAGTTTCATCATGTTTATACAGTCAGAAAAGCAAATCGCAAAGAAAACGATCACAATTATAAATTGCGCAGTGTGCGCCTGGCTCAAAGGGGTTATATGATATGACAAATTAGGTATTTGTTGCACCCAGTGAGGACATCATCACTGATTATAGTGACTTATACTATCTTTTTACGCATTGTGTTGCGTAAACATAACACCATGTCTGCATTTGTGATTGTAAAAAACAAACAAGCACTACTCTACACTGCTCAAAACTCGCGTTTGAATAGCCAGTAGCAAATCCTTTAAATATGAAAACGTACTTACAGGCTGTGAGTCAGAAGCGCCACACTGTCCTTGCAAAGTTGGAACTGCCCCACTTTATAGTGTGCACAGTTGGCATTGTAGGCTACTCTCCCAGGTTCAGGAAACAGTCCTTCATAAAATGCGTTGCACACACTTGAATTAACCACTGATTTCTAGTTGTGTACTCATTTGGAAGGCCAAACGAAGTACTTTCGCTTTCGCAACAAAACACAGGGACTTCACGACATGGCGGCGACGGCGGCAACAACACTATAGCGAGAATAAAAGTTACGGCTTCCTTCTTTGCGTATACATTTGGGAGGTGTTATGCAAATATTCCCACACCGTGACATAGACATGTGGGGGCGTGTTTGAATGAGCCATTTTAGAAAGGTGTGGCTGAGTCTTAACTTTTATAACGAATGTCTTTGGGTTTGAGACTTTAACCTTTGCAACTTTACAGATCTTATATTTGCACGAACAGCTTGTAACTCTCCAAAGACAAAGGAAAACATGAAATCGCATCATGGGGTAATTTTCATTTTTGGGTAAATTATCCCATTAAAGCTTCTGGAGCTCATTACTAAAACATTGTATTTTAATATAATACACTAGCACTAATACACTAATATAATACATAAGCAGTAGGCATTCACAATAAGCAAACTAGGGTAGTTTTTGTAGATGTTTTCTTGTATTGATGTTTTAAGCAACAGGGCTTTAATTAGCATGTTAACAACCTGTTGTGCTTTAGCTATTATGACCAGCTGACTGTGTACCATCCCCCACAACTACTTGACAGTGATTGGCTTAATAACTGACAAGTCAATTACTGAGGCTAGGTTGTTTAGCTTTTTTCTTACATTGTATATGTATTTTAGTATTGATATTTTTAGCAGCGGTGCTTCAATTAGCAAGCTGTGCTTTAGCTATTAAAATGCCCAACCCTGCTCAGAGGAACAAAATCCTGAAGATTTTAGCTGGAACCCTGATAGCACACGTACATCTCAGAGATGTCTATTTGATATGTGTTTACATCTGGAAGACATATTTTTTAGAGTGTTTGCTCATTTGCAGTCCATCTTTGGGACGTTTCCTGCCAGATGTTAAAAAGACATTTAAAATGTCTTTAAGATGTTTATGATTTAGAATCAGGGTTTGAAATGATCTTTTTCACTCACCAACCAATTTGGCTACTAAATTTTTAAGCTACCAGCCATTCAGAACTTCAACTAGGCAAAGAAAATAAAAAAATAAAAGCCATTCTGTTCCATTCTCCTTGCGCAAGACTTAGTAGATCATCTTCAGGTGAACCTGATTCATGCCTAACAATGAAGGGCTTCCTTAAGAACAATTACTCAACTAGCTATTTAGACTGAATCGTCAATTTTGAAAATGTTGTTTGGCACATACCTGCACCAAATAAATGTAAAATGCATATTAAATATTCATTTGAAAGGGGCTATGAGGTGATACAAGAGACATGATTCTCCTTTCATAGTTAGCTACGCTAGTTTCAAGTATTCAGCCAGACCATTTAGCTCATGTATTCTCAGTATTCTGCAGAAACATACCATTTAAAACATACGATTCCTCAGTCTCTATGTTACATGCTGCTGCATGAAGTGTTGAGATACATCAAATTTCTCAGCTCAGGCTTTTGATGTGGTAATTTCTCTTGATGTACTTCTAGGTGTGGGCGTGTTTGTATATGAGTTTTAGGCACGTAGATTCACGCCATTGAGAAGCTGGCAGGTGTCTGCCACATAAAGCCGGCTGCAGACGGCATAGTGCACGGATCCTGAAGAACCACAGCTGATTCCTGCTGGAATGTATAATTTTCTCATTTCCCTCACAAGCAGTTGGCCCTTCGCAAATTAGCGCGGGGCTCTGACCCCGACGTTGTATGCAGAGGGAGCGAGGAGACGGCGTAATGCGCGACATACGGGATTTCAATCAGACACGCTCTCTTTCACACCCATCAAATCATCTCCATATACATAATTCATACACCTGTGAAGGGATGTGCTCTATTTCCACACTTCTGCAACATGAAGAGTATGATTACAGATTAATCTGCGTGGTTTGCCGTCACTTCATAAGAAAATAGTCCTCTTCTTTTTCTAGTTTCTTGGGATTCACTTAACAGTCCTGGATTATGTGTATTTTCACTCATTTGGGTGGTAGGCTGTATTTTAATTACTCTGTAATAGATATGGGATGCCAATTTGAGCTATTGTACTCAAACATGGAATCAAGAGAAGTTTTAGACAGGGCTCTACATTGCGACCGAAAACTACTGCTTGCGACTATGAAAACATATTTAGGAGCACCAGTGCGACTGATCCGATCAACATATTTGAGGTTGCGCTGAGGGGAGCTTCAAAGGTTTCTATGTGTTTTGCAGCGTTGAGTAATGTATCACAGACATATCTCACGTATCCTTTCATAAAGTGTAGAGAGAGTGTAAGTAAGAGAATTATTGTGCAGTGTAGAGAATATCGTTGATTATGATGGAACTTTGTGAGATCGCGATGAATTAAGATGAGTGTCAGCTTTTGTAAATGAGATATTGATTTAATACAACAGTTAAATAAACAAGAAGTTAATATTAAGTGACTTACGTTGTCTGACTGTAGCACTATTGCCTGATTTCATCATAAAAATAGTCTGAAACAAGTCACAATTGAGCCGCTGCGTATCTCTTTTCAAACACAGCGGCGTTTTGTTTATGAATAAATGTACATTTTTAAACGAATCTAGTGAGTCAGTGATTCAATTTCCCATTTATAAAGATCACTTGCTTTATTCCTAAATGAATCAGCCGTTCGAATGAATCAAATGAATGAATGATTCAGTAATTAAATCAGTGACTTGCCATTTTAGTTTCACTTTTAAAGTATCTTTTTAGTTTTTTAAAAATATTTCTATATTCAAAATGTTATTTTTTTTCTCAACATGAATTTATGAATTGCACTCATGCCACATCTGAGCCTCATTAAATGTCTAAACATACACCTACAAGCCACTTTTGTGTTCTTCTGTGCCACATCTGTAGTACAAATTAATGTTGTTAATACTGAATTTCATCTGATTGTTAACTTATTCTTATTATTGTTATTCTACTTGTTCTTATACTCTTGTTTTAATTAGAAATTTTAAAGAGCATAAAATAATTTTTTTTACACTTTTGACAAAGGATGACATACTTTTAATAAAGTTAGAAAAATGCCATTACAAAGGTAAAAACAAAATTTCTTTGTAAATCACTTTAAGGAATCAAATATCACCTCATAATGGGAAGGCTAATTTTTTGATTATTGATTACAAAGTGCTCCTAAAACTTTGACTGTGCTCCTAAATTTTTTAAGATAGGAGCACAAGTGCTCCTAAAAAGAAAAGTATGCATAGAGCCCTGTTAGAGGGGGGTAGTAAGCTTTCAAACTTCAAAATCACCACTGAAGTGTTCTTAAAATGGTCCATATAACTTGTTTGCGATATTCCAAGTCATCTAAACACATACAACAGCTGTGTGTGGAAAAGACATATAAGTTGGATCTTTAATTAATTTAAGTTGTAGTGTCCACTTGTACATTTAAAAATAAAGGTTCTTTTTTGGAATCCATGGTTCCATAAAGAAACTTTACCATGGAACCATACAAGGTATCTTTATAGTGGAAAATAATAATTATTATTATTTTTTTTAACATTCTTTGGACTAAGAAACAACAAGTTCTTTGAGCAACCAAAAGAAGTTGTGGCATCATTTTGAAACCTTCTTTAGGAAACCTTAATTTTAATAGTGTATGGTGGTTTTGCATCAGTTTTGAAGCTTGACAGCTCTTGTCCATATTCAATTGCATGCAAAAGAGCGACCATTGCATTCTTCTCAGTTTCTCCCTAAGGAAAAGAAAGTCATATGGGGTGAGGGTGAGCACATGCTGACAGAATTTTGGGTGCAGAACTGGAAGTAGGGCACAGGCTGTCACTTCAACAGTAGAAAGTTAATGAATAAGTAGATTAAGTAGTAGACATGCTCTAACTTAAACCTCTAAATCTTGCTATTGTCTGTTCTGGTGTGGATTGGGTGTATATTGGTTGGCTAATCTTGACATGATAATGCTAATCATGCCTTTTGTCGTACAAGTAGGCACCTCATGGACAGTCAGGCTTTTGTGCATTCAAACAACATTAACAATGCTGAAAGGCCAGCTTACAAAACTCATTTGTAAAGGAAATGCACCTCAAACCAAAATATAGTCTGAAATACACACAGAGGATGTTCCCTTTCAGGAAAAAAAATGTAAAAAGCTTACAAAGCTCATCAATTTGTAAAGGAAATGCTTCTCAAGCCAAAATATACTCCTCATTTACAAAAAAAAAAAAACTACATACTTCAATGTGCAAATCACAAAAAGAAAAATATATTCATATATATATATATATATATATATATATATATATATAATATTCATCACATTTCAGCATTTTAAAAAGTCCAGTGGCATGAATGTTTAAAAGCACAAATATCTAATGTACTTTTTTAATTAATATGTGACCAAAACCAGTCATAGGGGTAATTTTTTTGAAATTGAGATTTATACATCATCTGACGCTGAATAAATGAGCTTTCCATTGATGTATGGTTTGTTAGGATAGGACAATATTTGCCCGAGATACAACTGTTTGAAAATCTAGAATCTGAGAGTTAAAAAAAATCTAAATATTGAGAAAATTGCCTTTAAAGTTGTCCAAATGGAGTTAGCAATGCATATTACTAATCAAAAAAAAGTTTTTACGAAATATCTTCACGGAACATGATCTTTATTTAATATCCTAATGATTTTGTGCATAAAAAAGTCAATAATTTTGACCCATGCAGTGTTATTATTGTTGACTATTGCTACAAGTATACTTGTGCAACTTACGACTGATTTTGTGGTCCAGGGTCACATATAATAATAAAACAATGGTAAAAACACTATTTGTGACCCTGGACCACAAAACTAGTCTTAAGTAGCATAAATTTGTAGCAATAGCCTACAGTACATTGTATGTGTCAAAATTATAGTATATTAATTGTATATTAAGTAAATATCATGTTCAATTAAGATATTTTGTAAATTTCCTACCGTAAATATATCAAAACTTGATTTTTGACTAGTAATATGCATTGCTAAGAATTTCATTTGGACAACTTTAAAGGCCATTTCCTCAGTATTTCCTCAGTATATAGCTATATATCGGCCAAATATTGTCAAACCATACATCAAATGGAAAGCTTTTTTTATTCAGCTTTGAAAAAAAGAAATCTCAATTTCAAAAAATTGATCCTTATGACTGGTTTTGTGGTCCAGGGTCACATTTAAAGTATATCATGTCAAACAGCAGGACATGTTGATTCCCTAAAAACCATATACTTCAATTTGACCAAACAGCCCTGTCTTTTCATTACTCGTCTACTTGCTTTTGTTTAGCTTATTTTGTAAATACAAAGAATAAAACTTTATGTCTCCATGAAAATGCTGAGGCATGAAAGATGAATCCAACAAAACAAATAATCACATCCATGGCAGAGGTCAGCGATTTGCTTTGACTCGAGAACGTTCGTCTCTGGTGCATATTGAAATCTTTCAAACGACATCCTTAGGTGAACTTCAATCTGCGGCCGTCTGTATGGCCGTGTTTGTTCAAACACGCATTTGCGCGTTTCCGTTGGAGAGCGCGGCCGAGTCTGTGGATGCCAGCGGCAGCCCTCCCGCTCTCAAAGCCGAGAAAGCAGCCATTCTCGGAGCAATCAGAGCCCTGCCTGCAGGATCCCAGCCAAACCTCTCATCCTTAGTCTACTCGAGAGCTGCTTTAATTAACCATCATACCACAGATGGGATCGATTTTAACCCCCCCGCTCTTCGGGTCGCTCTCATTCTTTCTCTCCTTCTCTACCAACCTTACATGCCTTTCTCAACCCCCTTCTCTAAAGTCTTTCACCTAGCTCTCCTCCTCTGCCTCTCATCTCGTGGCCCTTCTTCTCTATGCTCCCCTCTCCCTCTTTCTTTCGCTCCCTCTCTCTCTCTCTCATTCTCTTCTGTCTCCTGCACTCCAGTCTCCTGTACACAAGTCACATAATTGAACTGGAATAGAGCCAGACTCGGCCCCCCTCCTCCTCCAGGCTGCCTGTTTCCCTGCATCCCCTGGCCTCACCTGCTCAATACCTTATTAGTGTCAGGATCTGTGGAGAGCCATTGCGGATTAACTAGAGAGATATGAGATTGATTTCTGCCCCTTGCAGATGAAATTGGGTTCGGTCCTCGTATCCGTAGGTGTGCGCTCGCGTGTGTGTGTGACGCGTGCGCTCTCGGTGTACAAAAGAGAGCGTGATGTGTTTTTTTTTTTTTTCCTGTGCTCAGGAGCGTTTCTTTAGCGGGGAAAATGAAAGCCAGCTAATTAACTATCTAGAAGCCCACATGTGTCTCTGTGTCTCTATTCTAATTTCTTCTCCTCCGCAGCCCTCGGTTTTCCCTCCATCTTGCGCAGAGACCCCCTCCGCCCCGTCCGCCTCTGAAATTCTAATCTCAACTCTAATCTGCAAGCAATCGCGAGCAGAAATGACCTGTTGTGGCACATGCTTGTCTCGGCCTCGGCGTAAATAGCGTGCTATTGATTATTCATGGGTCCTGTGTGTCTCCTGCGTGGCTCGGCATGTCAAGGAGTTTAACAGGAGTTGTCTATTGGAGGAGAGATTAAGGTCTCTTGTGGAAATGGGCGGCTGTGCGGTGTGGAGAGAGAAGGCGGGGTGGTAATGACAGGTCTGTATGTGTAAGGTAGTGCTGTTGGGGTGGTATCAGCTGGGCTGTCTCTCTGTGTGTAAATAGTAGGGGGTCAGGGCTCTTGCACAAAGAGCTTCGCCTGATCCCCAGATTCAACTCGGTGGTTGACACAATGAATGTTAATGGATTGTTTTTTATGCTGCAGGACACGTTCATCTGCTTGTCTTCATCTGTGTAATAGCTCCAGCGGTATTTCCTCATACTGTTTCCAATGTGTTGCACTGAATATATAACACTCTAAAGAAGGCAAAGCTGTCTAGTCTATGATCTTTGAGTTTCAGTCTACAGAATATTCCAATATGTCTGCCGTTTGAGATTGATACTATTACATGGTCATGCAGCATATCTGCAAATTATGAGTTATTTGTTGTGGTACTCAAGTCCGTCTCAGCTCATTTGAGTCCAAGTCTAACCTGAGTCCAAATGCTTGGTCGTGGACCAAAACCAGTCTTGTCTTATCATTTAGACAAACAGCACTGATATTCATACTTAATGATAACTCATATAGCTTTAAAAATTGTTCTAACTCTAAGAGAATTTATGAACCGAAATCTCTAGCTTCCACTAGCTGTCGTAGTCACATTCAAGAGAGAGTGGCGCTCCAGTGGATGACTTAGGCGAAGCATAAGCTCTAGTAAGAAGTGACAAATGTGGAAGCGTGGAGGAGAGAGCAAAACAAAACACCAGTCATGAATTAGAAGTACAAAACAAGGATTTGTAAAGAAAAATGTTGGAGGATTTCGATATAAGTCAAGAGGAGACTGGTTTTCCTTTGCTGTAAACGAAACTTGGTTCACACAAGACTAGCATAGTCTCACCGGATCTTATGCCCACGTCCTACGTTGTACGTCATCTGCTAGAACGTCACTCTCTTGTGAACGCGCATAAAACAGTTATTGAAAGCTAGAGAGTATGATTTATAAAGTTTTAAATATGGATGTTTTTCTTACACAAATGCATCGATTCACTTCAGAAGGCCTTTATTTTGTTTAAGTTATATTTTGGGCCTTATTCAGACAGGAAAGCATTGGGTGGAGAGAAGGAAGTGGGATAGGTAAAGGACCACGAAATGGGATTCAAACTCGGGTCGCCGCAAACGCAGTTGCCTGTATGTTGACACACTAACCATGAGGGTATTGGTTCTGACAGAACTCCCTTATTACCCCCAAGAGCTGTGTGGAGCACTTTTTATGATGGATGGATGCATATTTATTTAGCTTCAAAATCTCAACCACCATTTACTGCCATCATAAAGCTTGAAAGAGCAAGGATATTTTTTAATATAACTCCGATTGTATTCGTCTGACAGAAGAAAGTCATATACACCTGTGACGGCTTGAGGGTGAGTAAATCATGGAGTAATTTTCATTTTTGGGTGAACTATCCCTTTAAGTGTGATGCATGCATCACTGATTCTGGTTCCAAAAGCTGCTTCAGATCCCAAAAGCAAACAACAAACTATGATAATATACTCTTTCAGTGTAGTAGAGTACTACCGCTAAATCACGATCCCAAGCACATTTCAAAATTTCAGCTGGCCAGACTCATCATTTCTGAATTATTAAAGTATTGGTGTCCAGGACACTATGAGCCTGGAGACTTTTTATAGCTTAAATGTATGCTATAAAAATAGTGCTCATAAACATCTGTTAAGATGGTACTAGAGGCTTGAACCCAGAAACAGTACTCTATACGTCATGACTTAAAATAATGAAGAAAAAAATAACTTTGGAATAACTTTCAGATTAGGTTTTTTTAAAGCCGTTGGACTTTAGAATAAACCATTGGTGTTGACTCTAATACAATTATTAAAGTTATCGTTATAGTTAATATTGTTAGTGTGAACAGGCTTTTAAGGTTAACAAACAAACCTTAAAGGGTTAATTCAGCCTGTCATTTGCGTTGCTGTCTGTGCAGCATCAAAAAGCTCTCGGATTTCATCAAAAATATCTTAATTTGTGTTCCAAAGATGAACACAGGTCTTACAGGTTTGGCACAACATGAGGGTGAGTAATTATTGACAGAATTTTCATTTTTGGCTGAACTATCCCTTTAAACTTTGATGCAGAACCCATGCCCAACTTGAATGATAGCTGTAATCATATGGCTTGTTGAGGAGCGATGCTTGTCACTTCTCGAAACTTTGGACACACATTTTTGCCTCTAACAGGTGAAAAAAATAGACTTGTTTATGTAAGGACCAGTTTGACAACCACCATGAGGACCCCATTGCAACTACCCACAACACCCTACCGTTGTAACCCTACCACAACCATTTTTTGGGAGAAAATGTAAACATTTGCTTTTAAACTAGAAGACCCTGATAGAGGCGAAACTGGTTCATACAAATGTTATCAGTTTCCCTCAATAAAAGTTATTCACTTTATTGACTCTTCAGAGAAAATACACTTGACTGAACGAAATGAGAAAATAAATGAGACATCTGGTGATATGGATAATGCCTTTCAGCAGGTGATCACATCACACTATGGCTCTTGTGTGTGTGTTTGTGAGGCAGTTTCTGACCCCGAAACACAGAGTCCAAGCTTATTGTGGTGTAATTTCCTCGTCCAAAGGCTGGAGTGTTTGTGTCAGAGTGAGGCCTCTGTGTGATTGCCTCTCCGTCACCAGTGTAAACCGAGGATAATGCTACGGCCACCTTCCCCGCTGCAAAAACGGGATCAACACAATCCAATTTCTCTCTCTGTGCAAAAATGGAATAATTTGAAAGAATGGAGTCGCCAAGCCCAGCGCCTGGGATCCAGGGGGGAAGATAAAGCGCTGTTAAAAAACAGCCATTACGAGAGGAATTGGGCGAGAGGTGTTTCAGGACAACAGAACCCCCAAGTCGACAACACAGATGGGAAGTGGCTTCCAAAACATCAAGTGAGAGAAAGCCACGGCTAAATTGAGGTGTCTAACTAGCAATCTAGCCCAAAGCAGAGCTCTGCCGAGACATGAGACATGCGGAAACATATTTTATGTGGATTACAGCTTAGACGCAGCAAGATGAGCTTTCCATGCCATGGGAGAAACTCGCAATGTGCTGTTTTGCATTTCCGCAGCTACAGGCTTCAGGAATCTTGTGTCGAAGTTACGCTTCTCCTCGTGTGATTACTAAAAATATCCCGTTTTGTTTCGAAGCAGCTGGGCTCCAAAGCATCTCGAGTGCTTCGGAATCAGGTTTGTGTCTTCGCATGACAAAAACATCAACCAGTGGGGGGAAAAAGTTTGAAAAGCTCTCGAAAAGTCACCAGTTCCAAGCTACGGTTGAGCTCCTAATTGCTTTCAGGTGTCGTCCTCTCAATGCACAGTGGCTCTGCCACCAGAAGGAGGGCAAAAGTGATTTGTGTAGATGCTGGCGTTGCAGGAGGCCGGAGTGAAGCTGGGATGGGTTGAAGTAATCAGGATGGGGAACACACCCCCACCTCTCGCCTATGTGTGTCAGACGGGCCCACTCTGATGAATGGACCCTAGATTAGAGCTCACACAGGGCAGGCGCAGGCCTCAGGTGTGCAACCTAATGCATCGATGTTCAAGAGTGTATTTGTGTTGGAGCGTGAGTGTAGGTGTACATGCTCTTTCAAAAGCTCACTTCTCGTAAGGTGGAAAGACTCCGTGCAGCATGTTTTCGCAAGGTCACAATACGAGTTGCGCAACTCTCGCCGATAACCTGAGATACGGTTTCCTGCATGACTAATGCATTTCCTTACAGGAAATCTTGTGAATAATTACTAAATCATGACATAAGTCATTGAGTGTTTTACGTTTGACATGAAAACACAATTCAGCCGTTTGAGAGGATAATATACAAATGTCCACCTCCACGTAGTCAACCAGAGCAGCCCTTACGTCGCATATTTATGATTTTCAATGCCACAGATGCACTTCTAAGCAAGTATGGGATGCAGGGATCTGAGGCCGTCCAGCAGGGGGGGTTGGCAGTCAGCGGAGAGGGCCAATGGCTGAGGCTGTGTGGCTAAGTGTCTCATCAGCATCCTACTCATGTTCCAGGCCCACGCTCTAACTGCGCCCTGACTTGATTGTAATTGCCTGAATTCGGCTCCCGCTGCTCCATCCTGGCAATATAACTGCCACATTTTAACCCCAGCGAGCCTAGACGCTGCCACACAGCCCTTTGGCTGTTTGGAAGGATGATATATTTGACTCCGCTTGGGCAGCGTCTGTGTATATATGGTCAAAGGTTTCTAAATATATTGCCTTTCATTTCAATTTGAATTGCGCTTGAGAATGGGGACAGATTAGCTGTTATATCCCCCTCGATTATTTTGGTTTAAATATTTATCTTTAATTCCGTTCCAGTAGCTGGTAGAGCATGACGCTAGCAAAGGTCACGGGTTAAATTTCAGGATAAACATAATTCTGATTAACTAAATTATCATGGATGAAAATTGTGGCACATTTTGGAACATGTTGGTCATTAAAAAATTAGGACTTGTGATACGCGTAATTTTTTATGTTTTTCTGGTCAACTTCACCAGTACACTACCAGTCAAAAGTTTTTGAACAGCAAGATTTTTTAGGTCATTTTTAATGTTGAGAAGTTTCTTCTGCTCACCAAGGCTGCATTTATTCGATGCAAAATACAGCAAAAGCAGTAAAATTGTGAAATATTTTTGCTATTTAAAATAACTATTTTCTATTTGAATATATTTTAAAATGTAATTTATTCCTGTGATCAAAGCTACATTTTCAGCATCATTACTCCAGTCTTCAATGCATATAATCCTTCAGAAATAATTCTAATATGTTGATTTGCTGTTCAAAAAACATTTATTATTATTATTAATATTTAAAACAGTTGAGTACATTTTTTCAGGATTCTTTGATGAATTGAAAGATCCAAACATCAGCATTTATCAGCATTTTGTCTGACTGTAAATATTTTACCAACAAAGTTATTTATTTTTGCCGCACACAGTCTTTGTGGGATTTTCTGGAACATGCTCAGTCACTGTCATATTGTGTATTTTACATTTGCTTATCTGTCTCTATTTTAATCTGTTCTCTTTCTTTCTCTCTCTAGATCTATCTGTCTGTATTGTTGATTTTATAACTATTTGACTAACACTTGATTTTAAGAACAAATTCTCATTATTAACTAGTAGCTTAATAGCGTGCCTATTGCTAGCATATTGGCTGTTTATTAGGCACGTAATAATGCCTTATTCTACATGAAAATATTCTTGATCCCTTAACCTAACCCCATACCTAAACTTAACAACTACCTTACTAACTAGTAATAGCCAGCAAATTCCCTAATCTAACCATTATGGGTTTGGTATTTATTTTTTTGATGTTGATTTCTTTTATTTGTTCCAATATTTTTCAGAAATGCTATGTTGTTGGAAAGGTGCAGGCTCTGTAATGTACTGTATGGTTGTGCATCTCGTTTATTGAGCCCGATTACCAAAAAATGCTTAATAGTTAACAGTTTTCGAGTGACAGATGTTAATGATTTAGATTTTTGTGCTTCTCTGGGTTAAATTAATTTGACTTCTATCTATTAATGATTCGAAAAAAACATCTTGCCTCTTGACAAATTCTCATTACCAAGACATTGTTTAATGAAATGCCTTGATTTACCTACATTCCATTAAAAGTTGGAAAATCAAAAAGTACATGCAGACACCTCTTGAAGTAGATGCATTGTACCAGCATGAGCGTGTGACTTCCTGCTGCATGGCAGGAAGCGTGCGGGCTCAGACCGGCAGGGTTAACTTCAGAACTCCCCTGCGGAGCTCCTCTCCCTGTGATAATAGTTGCTCGCGTAATGAAGAGCAGCCTGCTAGCCAACAGGTGGTCCTTTTTAAAGAGCCTAGCCACTGCACTCAGGACGGAAAAAAAACTGCCATGCTAAAATGTGTCAGAATCTAATGTTCCGCAGAATGAAAAACCTGTTTTCTTCCCTTTGTTCAGCGCTAGAGATTCAGCCTTGTTCGCCATTGTTCCCCGCACAAACGAGCAACAGTCTTTTTTGACACAGAGCCATGGGGGGAAGAAAGACTGAAGCTGACTAGTCACAGGAGAGAGGGGGGGAGAAAAAGCTTTCTTTCCTTCTTTTTGGAGGGTTGAAGCCCATTAAGAGTTTGGGAGTTATGAATGGTTATGAGTCCATGTCTCTCCCTCGCACAATGTACGAGAGTCAAAAGAAAAAGAGAAAAACCTAACTGGCTTTTCTTGAGACTTGCAAAAACTCTTAAATCACATACGGGCGGAACAGAAGAGATAGTAAAAGCTAGCGAAAGAGCGAGAAAGCGTGTGACAGAGAGAGACCAGTAAACGAATCAGGACGGAAGTACCTTTTGCTACAGACAGAATGGCTGGGTGAAGTGGAGTGGATGGGGGTGGGGAACGGAGTTAATCCTCCGGGGGCCTCAAAACGTCCCCCTCTGCCCTTATAAAATCATGAGAATATAGCCGTTGACTGCTCTACAGGCTTCTTTGGGTGGCGAAACAGGCTGCGTATTTGGTACGCTTCTACTTCCTGGAAAAAAAAAACGATTTTGTTGAGGAGAAATGCATGGAGGCTGTACCACTAAAATGTAAAAGATTACTCAAGGAACCAATTTGTAGAGTAAGTCAACAAAGGACAGAGACTGACAGTCGCCGACGTAGACTATACTTCACCTGCCTGCGTTCTCAGCTTAATGACCAGAGGGACAACGGACACTGCTGAGCTATACTTCAGAACAAAAGCCTTAATTCACTTTTATAATCCATTTGTTATTGTCAGGCCAATTTGTTCTCTTAAGCTACGTAAGGGTCCAAGCCTGAGACAAAAGCTGAGGGGTAACAATGGCCAACTCCCTCCCGTTTGCTTTGTTACTGTTCAAGTACACACCTCCCAGGGTGCATTGCGGGCCTTTTTCGGGCTCAGAAAGCTGGAGCAAAAATTAAAGAGGTCTGCTAGAACACCTGGAGGAGTCAGCTTTTGCTTCCCACTTCACTGTTACAACAGATCGCAGCCCTCACACAGAGAATTCCAACAAGTCCCGTGTTTTGACAAGCCTTCACTCAGGCAGTTTTAATTACCTGTCACGATAGAGCTGTTGGGATTGTGAATGTGGGTCTGAGCCGAGAGGAACAGGAACCCAAGGTACAGCTTGTGCAATAGAAGTACAGCAAACATGCCGTTTGTATGTGCGAATGTCCTCTGTTGGACTAGATTTTTACACATTTATTGTTATTTTCTCCAGTAAATATTGAGTGTCTTCCAGTGTTGAAGGGATAGTTCACCCAAAAATGAAAATTGTGTCATGAATTACTCACCCTCATGCCGTTCCCAATATTTTTCAGAAAAAAATATCTTAATTTGTGTTCTGAAGATGAACAAAGCTTCTTACACTTTAAAAAAAATAAAAGCTTCAAAGGGTTGTTTTTGCAGTGATGCCATAGAAGAACCATTTTTGATTCCCCAAAGAATAACCATTTTGAAGAACATTTTAAAAATCTAAAGAACCTTTTCCTATTTGAAAGGTTCCATAGATGATCAAGGTTGCCAATGACAATAAAAGACCCTTTATTTTAAGAGTGTACAGGTTTGGAATGACATGAGTGTGAGTAATTACAGAATTTTCATTTTTGGGTGAACTATCGCTTTAAAAGATGTCTTTAGTCTTAAAGGGATAGCTTACCCAAAAATGAAAATTCTGTCATGAATTACTCACCCTCATGTTGTTCCGAACCCCAATATTTTTCATCAAAAGTATCTTAATTTGTATTCTGAAGATGAACAAAGGTCTTACAAAAATAAACGCTCCAAAGGGTTGTTTTTGGGGCGATGCCATAGAAGAACCAATTTTGGTTCCCCAAAGAACTTTTCAGTTAACAGTTCTTGAAAAGAACCATTTTGAAGAACATTTAAAAAATCTAAAGAACCTTTTACACTATAAAGGACCTTTTTTGCGTTTGAAAGGTTTCATAGATGTTCAAGGTTCTTCATGATCAATGCCAAAAAAGAACATTTATTTTTAAGAGTGTATGGGTTTGGAATGACATGAGGCTGAGTAATTAATGACAGTTTTCATTTTTGGGTGAACTATCGCTTTAAAAGAGGTCCTAAGTCCTAAAAGGACCTTTTTGCAGGTTTGGAACGACAAGAGATCTTAAGTCCTAAAAGAATAGTTCACACAAAAATGATCATTCTGTCACCATTTATTGTACTCACGCTCATGTTGTTTCCTAGCCTGCATGACTTCTGCAAAGTAAGTCAGATTTGCAGCAACATGAAAGTGAGTGAATTAATTTTTGGGTGAACAGTTCCTTTAATTTTCTATAATCAAAAGCTTCAAAGCAAAAAAAAAAAAAGCAATGCACTGATTAATTTAAACAATTTGGTTCTTAAAAATGTAAAACTTTATGAAAATATAGTTGACACAAATTCTAACGAAATGTAGAATTCATTAATACAATGAACTTGCATTGAGTGAGAGGTTAGAGTTGCTAGAGGCTAGAAATGCTGTGACTCACAGCAGTGACTGCTGTCTGCTCACACTGCCTGCCGTTTGCAATCACATTCACATATTCCTTTAGCAGTCACCTCTACCCTCAATCACATGTAATAATCATAAATCGGTTTAAACATGTTAACATATTCACGGGACCCTCGCTGATATGGCTGCTTAAGAATTATTCCTCAAATATTTCTTGCACATTTAAAACAGAAACAGCCAAATAGCCTGAATTTCCACCATTTTTACTTCAAATAAACAGGAATATTTTACCATACTTCAAATAACTGTAACAATAAAAATAACATTATGGTTACAAAATTGTTACCATATATGCATGCTATCCTTTAAAAATCTTTAATTTTCAAAATAGTTTGTACGTTCCACTTTTTTTTAGCAGCAACTATTTAACATGGGAGCTAATTCATATGTACAGGATATATATTCCTAGATATATCCCAATAAC
>JAHKKF010521440.1:9160-19494 GCA_019740295.1 Labeo calbasu
AAAATGTTACAAAACCATCTCTAAAGAGTTTGGACTCCACAAATCCACAGTCAGACAGATTGTTTACAAATGGAGGAAATTCAAGACCACCATTACCCTCCCTAGGAGTGGTCAACCAACAAAGATCACTTGTAATAGTCTGCAAGGTTGCAAAGGACCACAGGGTAACTTTTAAGCACATGAAGGCCTTTCTAATATTGGTTAATATTAATGTTCATGAGTCCATCATCAGGAGAACACTGAACAACCATGGTATGAGTGGCAGAGTTGCAAGGAGAAAGCCAAAAAAAAAACAAAAAAACACTGCTGTCGGTCTGCAGTTTGCTAAAGATCATGTGGACAAGTCAGAGGGCTATTGAAGAAATGTTTTAGACGGATGAGACCAAAATAAAACTTTTTAGGTTTAAATGAGATGTGTTATGTTTGGAAAAAGAAAAACATAAGAACATTACAGCAAAAGAACCTTATTCCATATGTGAAACATGGTGGTGGTAGTATCATGGTTTGGGCCTGCTTTGCTGCATCTGGGCCAGAATGGCTTGCCATCATTGATGGAACAATGAATTCTGAATTATACCAGCAAATTCTAAACAAAAATGTCAGGACATCTGTCCATGAACTGAATCTTAGAAGAAAGTGGGTCATGCAGCAAGACAGCGACCACAAGTCATAATACCAAAAAATGGTTAAAGAAGAACAAGGTTAATGATTTAGAATGCCTGAGTCAAAGTCCAGACCTTAATCCAATTGAAATGTTGTGGAAGGACCTGAAACAAGCAGTTCAGGAGGAAACCCACCAATATCACAGGGTTCAGGTGTTTCTGTACTGAAGAATGGGCTAAAATTCCTTCAAGCTGTTGTGCAGGACTGATCAGCAGTTACAAAATACGTTACCTGCGGTTATTGCTTCAAAAAGGGGTCACACATATTCACATACTTTAGCAACTCGCAAATATTTAACACTGGATCATGTTTCTCAGTAAATAAATGACAAAGTATATTTTTCATCTCAAGTTGTGAAAATCTTATGATGTTTTGTGTTATTTATGCACATTTTTGAAAATTCTAAAGTGTTCACAAACTTTCAAGCAGCACTGTATATATCTTAATTTGTGTTCTGAAGATGAACGAAAGAAGGTCTTACAGGTTTGGAACGATATGAAGGTGACTAGTCAATAAAAGAAATTTCATTTTTGGGTGAACTATCCCTTCAAGGTAAAAACTGATGATGTACACTACAGTCTCCGGGCTCAAGGCATCCCAGACACCAATATTTTAATGATTCAGAAAAGACAAATCACTGTCTGGCCAACAGAGATTTGAATCGCGATATTTTGGTAGTATTACAGCACGTTGTGAGTGTACATCACCACCTTATGTTGTTTGCCTTTGGGATCTGAGTGCTTGGATTTAGAAACTGTGATGTGTGACATCAGCCAAGTGGATTGGGGGGAAACAGAACAGATATTATCATTGGTAAACACTAGAAGAACAAATGATACAAGTAAAAAGTCACTGCCACACTGCAAGTATTTCTTGAAGGCATTACTTTAAACAAGATTTCTCATCATTTCAGTCTGATATTACCAGTTTGTGCGCCACATTTCAGCACAGAACCTGTCTCAATATAATGTAGCATGAAGGAATTGTATGTATTGATTTTTCACAGGTGTTTTGAATTATGCATTGCACTGTGTTGTGTTTAAAGGTTGAAGAAAATGTCTGCAAACTTAACTGAAAAAGTTACTGGCAATTTTTCTGCCAGGACATTATCCATTCTTATATCGTTTTTTGTTCATGCAGTACACATAGAGAGCAAAACAATTCCAAGAATGGGAGAAAACGCAAAAAAACAAAGTCATAACTAACATGATAATTAGCACTTTTAAGCACAACTCAGACAAATAATTTCGACTCTCCAGTCATCAGCTTCATTGCTTTGGGAAACAGGCAAAGCAGTACTATGAGGTAAAATCATATCATTCACTGTCCATAAAAAGAAAATAGAAAAACAAGAAGAAATCAGACTACAAAAAAAGAACTTGAAATATTACATGCAAATAATCCAACAAAAGTAATAATGAACTAAGAAAACAAAAATTCACGCTAAACGAAATCATCAATAAAAGAACTCAATTTCTAATTGATAGACTCTGTCAAGAAACCTACCATCATAGCAACAAATCCGGTAAATATTTGGCCAATCAAATCAAAAGAAACAGAGAAAAAGTAACAACTCCAACTATTAAGGACTCAGCAGGGAAGCCTACTAACTCTCCACAAGAAATAAATACAATATTCCAAAACTTCTATGCTAAACTTTATTTATCAGATAATAATACAAGACAAGATGATATTAACTCATTTTTCAATAATATTCAACTTCCAAAACAAATCAGCGCACTGGATAAACCAATCATAGAAAAAGCACTTCATATCGCCCTGAGTCGAATGCCTAACAATAAAGCACCAGGACCACCAGGAGTTCTATAAACACTTCTGGTCCATTTTATCTCCATTATTTATCAGAACAATAACAGAAATAAAAGAAAAGATTACCAGTGCACATGAACACAGCCACTATTTCACTAATCCCCAAACCTAATAAAGATCCAACCCTTCCGTCAAACTACCGTCCTATATCTCTCATCAACGTAGATATCAAAATAATTAGTAAAGTTCTTGCACATAGAATGGAAAAAATGATCCCATTTATAATCCACCTGGATCAGACCGGTTTCATCAAAGGTAGGCAGGCATCCAATAACACACGCAGACTATACGACTTAATCCATTATTCATCACCACAACAGGGAAACACCATCACAGTCACTTTAGATGCAGAAAAAGCTTTCGACAGAGTCAACTGGAACTTTCTGTTCACCACATTACAAAAATTTGGCTTTGGGGAGTCGTTTATTAATTGGATTAAGATTTTATACACAACACCCTCTGCCACAGTCACCACCAGGAAACTAGGCAAGGATGCCCACTCTCTCCTTCTCTATTCACCATCTTCATAGAACCCTTAGCAGCAGCCATCCGCCAGAACCCACTCAGAGGAATCCACACACCTCAAACACAACATAAGATTAGTTTATATGCTAATGACATCTTACTCTTTTTACAAAATCCTCAATCATCTCTGCAAGAAATAATTAAAACCATTGATTTTAATACTCAGATTATGCAATAAACTGAAATAAATCTTTAGTTCTTCCACTACACCAAACCAAATGGGATGTGGTAGCCCAGGTATCACCCATTCCTCTATGTACAAGTCACATCACTTATTTAGGCATTAGGATTTCCTCCAGGCTGTCAGAACTGACTGGACTCAACTTCACTCCTTTACTACAAGCATTAGAAGATGACCTTCACCGCTGGCACAGTTTACCACTTTCCATCCAGGGCAGAATAGCTATAATCAAAATGACAGTACTCCCTAAAATAAACTACTTATTCTCAACGATCCCAACCCAACCTACTCTCACTTGGTTCAAATCTCTAGACTCCATCATCACCCGATTCTACTGGAAAAATAAATCACCACGGATAAAATTAAGCAAAACCCAAATCTTTAGGAGGCTTAGAAGCCCCACATTTTTACCATTACTCACTAGCAAACCGACTTCAGTACATATATAAATTGACTCACCCCACTCAGTCAGACATCACATGGCTAAACATAGAACAATCACTCTGTGAAAACTTGTACATATCAGACATTCCATTTCTCAGTCAGTCCATTAAACATCAAAAATGCTTCAGAGCCGTGACAATAGCTTCGGCCCTGACAGCCTGGTGGAAATATCACCAAATCACAAACTCCAATCAGGCTCCATCTAACCTCAAAAAAACAACAACAAAAGCACTCAATTTCCATAAATGGGTAGAAAAAGGCATCACGCATATTAATCAAATTTTTCAGTCTTACAATTTAGTTTCATTTTCCTACTTAGTCCATGAGTACGGTATCGTACTGCTTGAGACAGCTTAAATCTTATTCCTTTCACAGTAGCAGATTTAATTAATATATCCTCCCCGAAAAAAAATACTTTCCAAATTATACAAAATTATAACCAATTCAAATAAAACCATAACTTTACCAACAATCAAATGGGAAGAAGACCTTTCTATTGCTCCTGATACCGACTTCTGGAATCAAATTTGTAAAAATATTTATTCTATGACTAACAATGCCAACTTTCAGCTCATAGAGTATTAGACTCTTCATAGACACACTACACTGGGAAAAGGCTGTCTAAAATGGGATTCACATCAGAAACTTGCTCGCACTGCTCACAAAATTGTCCGGACACATATATCCACACCACATGGCACTGCCCACCCATTAAACACTTTCGGAAAGAAGTCACTGAATCTCTATCCCGCCTCCTGGGCTGCTGCATCCAATTTTCCCCCTTACTCTGTCTACTGGGTGATCTATCAACTCTCAATCAGGAAATAACTAACAAAAGGATACTCCTCGTAGCTTTAGCCATTGCCAAGATAACTATCTTCTTGAACTGGAAATCCGGAAACACTATTCACATAACGCATTGGAAAAATTTGCGTACAGACTACATATCTCATACTACACTTCAGAACCACAACACTCCAGATCAGACAATCTTACAAATCTGACACGCTTATCCTAATTATTTATTCACATATTATTATACATATACAAGGTTTTAGTAATATTATGAGTGTTTTCGTTCTGCACCCAACATATACCACACGTTTTTAATGCACCAGATGCTGATTTCAATGCACCACACCCTAAACACTGAAACAGAGGTTAGGATAGATGTGGTATGTGTTGGGTATGGGTATGTGTCAGTATTACATTTTTTTTCTTTTTTATTACTATTATTGGAACTATTATTACTGTTGTTATTATTGATATTACTGTTGCCGTCATCACAAAATATTGCTATCATCACTATCTTTAGTAGTAGTATTATTATTAATATTATTCTTATTTTAATTATTATTATTATACATGCTAGTATTATTCAGATACTACTATTAATATTCAGATTGTCATTTTTGATTATTTTCATTACTGTTATTATCATTGCTGTTCCACTGCTGTCAGTGTTTCCCCTGCCATTATGTTAGGGGCAGCGCCAGATCATAACAAAAGTCATTTGAGGTTACCTTTCCTATAGAACAGGTCTATGCCTTGTTCTTTTATTAAACAAACTAAATGGTCTTATGTTATTTATCTTATTTACACGACGGCATGTCATTTCTGTCTCTACATGGACGCTGGTCTCCGCGGACGGGATCGCGGAGTCCATTCATAAAACCGGAATTTACTCTACAGCGCGGAATGCCACGGAATTCGTCCATATTTGGATGAATAAACCAAAACTGGGTCTGTCACTTAATTCGAATCGCGATATGGACTAATGTCTATGAATATTAAACGCAAAAAGACGGTTTAGATATTAATCCTGCACGTTCCGCTTGGCTCTGTATGTATGAACGGCGGAAACACAGGTTTGTTTACTACACAAATACTAAAGCACACGTGAGGCTCGCGGTGATTTCCGGCCTCTGCCTCTCATTATATGACGACATGAACACATGAACTTCATCTCCAGAGCTGCTGCGAGAGTCAAAATAAAAGTACGGTTTAACGTGTAACAGAAATATATTACTCTTGTATTACTTTTGTACAGTATAATGTACGTCTTTATATATTTCTACTTCTGGCCAATTTAAATAAAACAATTAAATGCTAAAAATAAATATTACAACCAGATTAACCACTTGACTCTAGAAAAAAAAAAACACAATTATTATTAAAACTTTTTTAACAGAATATTCACACAAATTTTGTTCCATGCATTAGTTTTCACAGTAAACCTCTGTTTGTTTGCCAAAAAATTGATTTAAAATAAATAAATGTTTAATGCCTTCATTTGATTATCAAAAAATAAATAAATAAATAATAAATAAAACAAAAATTTCTGGGAAAAAAAAAAAAAGATTGTACAGCCCTATTGTTTAAAATGTTGAAATTGAGAGCTTTGGACTAATTTTTTTCACTGAAATAAATGTTTTTGTTATTATACAGAGAGTAAAGTACTGAAAAAAGTACCGTTGGGTACCGGCATCCCTGCCCCCCCTTCTATTATCATTGCTGTATTTATTATTATACTTACTAAAAATAATAATTCCGGTGTATAATGAATTTCCCTGAACGGACTCACTGACTTCTAAATCTCCTTCTAAGCCATTACTGTGTGAGTCAGAGAGATGAGGTGAATCATGATCATGAAAAATCAAAGGCCATCTATGATGGGGTAATTGGGAGCAAGTCCTTGTGTTCTACCTGGGCTAACGGTGAGAGAAGCATCTTGGCTGAAGCGCTTGCGGGCAGAGTTGAAGGCCACGCAACGGTACAAGCCTTCGTCTTCTTTAGTGACCCCTAAAATCTGCAGCACCCCATTAGGGAGAGATATGTACCTGTGTCAGAGAGAAAGAGATTAGCATTAGCATTTCGGAATCGACCAAAAGCATCAATATGTGTGTTCATTTAAACTGAAGATACTTTTAAGCTTTAGAAGACTTGCAATCTGCTACATATTCTGGTGCTACGCACTAGTCACCTCAAAGCAACATATAAAAAGGCAAACACAAACCATACTGCCGAATAACATAGCGGGGGAGTGAAAAATGGAGAAAATGGCAGAGAAAAGCAGCAGACATGAGAGTTCAGTCTGCAGATGTATAGAGAACAAACCAATATGGCAGCTCGCATCTTCAAAAGTCAATTCTTCTCTTTCACTCATTCTTTCTCTCAGTTTGTGGTGGCGAGGTCAGGTTGCAGCACTGATATTCATTCCGTAGTCATCTCTCTCCCCCAGAGACCGCTTTCAAATCCCCTTTTCATTCAGGACTGATATTATACACCATTAATCTTGTAGACTCATCCCCAAGAGCAAGACACTTTGGCAGAAAGGCCACAAAGACCAAGGTTGGGTGAATTCGTCCATCTGTGAGCGCGAGCGGGTTGAAATCGGGTGCGTGTGACTCGCTATTGTAGAATTCATTGGTGCTGAGAGAGTTCAGCTGAGGACACATCCACACCAGAGCTACACCTCCAGCGGCACGGCACCGCCTCAGCTGCGCTCGGGATGTAAATGAGAGAGTGACTGCAGCAGCCGCCAGAACACGACAGCGTGTATTAATGCACGGCTAATGTGCGAGTGTGTTCTCATTAATATGGAGAGGGGCCGTGAATACAAAAGACACTTTTTACGGATACAAAAGGAAGCATCCAAAGCAGATAGGGAATCATCTCGGAGGCACGTTTTCAAACAATCTGTCTCGCTTTTTAAGTTGGATCTCATTTGTAATTCCAAACTGCTTGAGACAAAAGCACTGTAAGAGGTCAGAGACTTCATGTGAAGATGCAGTGACATTTTTCAAGAATACTGGAACCTCTACTACCTCTGCTGTGTATAGAACCTTAACCCACAAGCTCATATCTCACGACTGAAATGGGTTGAAAAACACATCTGGTTAGCTGTCTGTAAAACAATGTCGAGGACAGTCATTCAGAGTCTCCAATAAAATGTAAATGTTTATTTAATTAAAAGTTTTAAATGTTGCAGTCATTAGATCAAATAAACAGCAACATTGCAAAATAGTATTGCTGTTAACTTTTCTATTTAAATATATTTGAAAATGTTACTGGGTTATTCAGCTCAACCAGAGGTCCCTGGTTCAATTTTTTGATTTTGCTAATATTTCTTTCTGAAGAAAGATAAACATTTATAGTGAAGCAAGGCAAAATATTAAATGTCACGGATAAATATTTACTGAGTAATTCACTAGTTTGTAAAGGGGGTCAAAATGTCAATTTTCACCTGAGATTCAGAGCCAAATTACAGGTGGGTAAATATGACTATATGCAAACTTTCCTTTTTTTGGTCTTCATTTTCAAGGCTCTATATGGTTCAGTTCCAGAGATATTTTAATTTTAATATGGCTCCATGGGTAAAGAGTTAAATTGTACACATTTTAAGTAGTCAAAAACCAAATGGTAATTTTGGAAATATACTTTTTAAAAAGTCTGAAAAATAAATAATGTTGCAACTACAGTTGTATCTTGTTTCTTGTCAGAACAACTGCATTGAACACACCTGTTTGAGTGCCACATATATCCTTTTTCCAAAGTTTACATGTCTTTAACTCAAGAAGTTTTAAAGATATTTGGAATCTTCAATTTCAGTGCCCTACAAAGTTCAGTCGCAAAGATATGGGGGATCTCAATGAGGCTCCATTTTCAGGTAAGTCTCTCAAATTTGGCTGATTTGACACAGAACGACCCAATTTATTCCTGTGATGGCAAAGCTGAATTTTCAGTGAATCTTCAGTGTCACATGATCCTACATAAATGCTTGAGAAATATTTATTTTTAATATCAATGTTGAAAACAGCTGTTGTGATTAATATTTTGGCAGAAACCATGAGTTCTTTTGTATTCACTGATGAATAGAGGATTAAAGAATAGTATTTATTTGAAATAAATATCTTTTGCAATATCTAGTCTTTTTTCCCACTTTTGGTCGATTTAACATATCTTCACTGCATAAAAGTATTTATTTCAAAATCAAAATTGCATTGACCCCAAACTTTTGAACAGCACTGTATTGTATTGTATTTTTTATTTTTTACTAGTATTTTGAATGATGAACAAGCTCCATCCAAGCTTCTCATACTTCATTTTAGTTTAGAATAGAGTCTCTACAGAACAAATAAGGTGTTTCCCAATCAGCTGGTGTTTATAAACCACTTTACCTGACTGGATAAAATCATGAAGGTCCACCCTTAGACCTAGCCCCCAGTGAGTTAGAGCAAATTGGGTAAAGCGGTTGAAAAACATCCACAAATTGGGAAACGCCCTTAATTGATTAGGCAGCGCCCCAAGCCTACTGCAGAGATCTATACTTGGTTGAAGCAATGGCAAAGAGGCAAGTGGTAATGTCTCAATCCAGTTCCCCCTCCTTTCCTGTCCAATATCCATTGTCTCATCCAATAAAAACAAAAACGCAATAAACTAAATAAAAAAAAAAAAAAAAAAAAAATCAACTCAAAACTCAATTTGATGACATTCGATGTACATCATTGCACAGTTGCTGCCATATGCAGAGAAAGATTTCTCTGTGGATTCCTCAACAGAAATTGACAGTGGATGATGAAATCTAAATGATGCAATCAGGAGACATTTTCATAAAATTCTCTGTGTCCTTATTTGACATTTCAAAAGCCTTTCCTTTTTGCTTTGCACATTTTCCTAAGTATTAACTCTTGAAAATATCAAGCCTGCCCTTATCTAAACAATCCACTATTTATAAAAAAAACCTGATGCACAAAAGCTGTAAAGTATTATTTTTTGTACAAAAAAAGACAACCTTCGATAAATACCATTCATATACAAGGCAAAACAGACAAAATTGACTGTGTTAATGAATCCTAATAATATAATACAATATAATATAATATAATGTGGCTGGATGTGTGGCATGTGGCAAACGACATCAAAGATAGATTTTTAAAAAAAGGACACCAGAATGGGATATAATACTGATCAGGTGCTTCGGAGAACAGATTCATGTCTATTCTCAATGTTGGAAAAAAGACTATGATTATATATGTGCTTTATACATCTCTCTATGTGCTTAAATGTGTATGTGAGAGTGAGAGAAAGAGAGATGCATGTTCTTGCTATAAAAAAAGACACTCTTGCTCTCAAGTTCAAGCATATGCCTGTGCAAGAGAAAAAAAAAAAAGGAGAATCAACAAAGAGAAACAGAAAAAAATACTGTACATAGAGAAATCTAATCAGCTTTTACAAACAGATAACAATCAGTGGCCAATTGACATTTACGTTCTTTAATTCAATCAAATTAGGATTTTGGAAAATGGAAAATTTCATAGATCTTGATGGCAGCCATCTGCAAAAATAAAATCAGAACTCAAAATAATTGACTATAAAGAAAGGCCATATTAGGACCATGTATCCTAATTATAATTAAACACACAAACAAAAAATGGAATTAAATACTAGAAGCTTATTTACCTAACCTTCTACCAATATCACCAATTACATGAGCAAATGATTATATAATGTATTGGGAAAGATGAAGTTGCAAGATAACACTTAATGCTATCTAGACAGTGTATTCAGCAAACTTGGCTACATCCAGCAATATTAAATCAAACATTACTGCCATGAGTGAAATAACAAGAACTCATTGAAATAGTTGGAATGCACATATTTGTCTACAAATGATATTAATGCTTAAACA
>JAHKKF010521442.1:0-18721 GCA_019740295.1 Labeo calbasu
TATCATTATAGGGTAGATGTGTACATACACTGCCAACACACATTAATGTTCAAACAACATGTAAAAGTGAACTTTGCATCCGATGACCCCTTTAAGTAGTACTGCTGTATTTACAGCAATAGTCAAAAATACATTGTATAGGTCAAAATTATAAATGTTTCTTTTAAGCCAAAAATCATTAGGATATTAAGTAAAAATCATGTTCCATAAATATATTTTGTACATTTCCTACCATAAATATATCAAAGCTTACCTTTTTATTAGTAACATGCACTGCTAAGTGCTTCATTTGGAATTGGTGACTTTCTCAATATTTAGATTTTTAGTATCCTCAGCTTCCAGATTTTCAAAAAGTTTTATAAATAGTTTTTAAAATAACAATTTGACGTTTTTCAAAAGGATGGACAGGCGTTTCGTCCAATGTTGGAAAAATTGACGTCCCCAGATTCAGCATGACCCAAGGAACCCACAGACACCATGATTTTCTGACTAACTACTTTATGTGCCACACTGGATTCAGACCCACGACCTGAAAAGTTCAGGGCTTGTGGCTTAGCAGAGTGCGTCAGCACACTTTCATCAGGCTGCTGAGGAGAGCTTTTACTGTGAGAATGAACACACAAAAGTATTGCTTATGATTTTGACCAGATTAGTGTGTTAAGCTAAATGAATATTATGCTTAAGAGCTGATAGCTGAAGAGTCAAATTAACCAATTAGCATGGTAAACTAACTAGCATAAGTCAACAAACAAAGGCATGGTCAACTTTGGAGAGCTATTTCTTGAAAACAGAAGCAAATATTAAAAATCTGTGCAGTCGTTTCTGGTCCAAAGATCATCTGATCTAATTTTGGACAAAATAGGACAAAATTTGTAGGAGAAGTATCAAAAGACTGATGTCAAATGGTTCAAAAGTTATTGCAATTTATGACATTTTTCAAAAGGGTGGATAGGCGGTACATCCAGTCCTGGCAAAATTGACATCCCCAGATTCACCACGACCCAAGGAATCCATAGATACATGATTTTCTGACTAACCGTTCAAAAGTTATTAGAATTCAGAGGCTGCGCCTTTCGAAGTCTATATTCGCACTGAGGTGCACTGAGGATTTTATAATGACAAGACAATGAAGGCAATGTGGCTGTGGTAAAAGATGAGTAAAAAATACTAGTCATTACAGCAAGTGTCAAAAAAAAGAAATCATATTTCTTAATAGAAAATCATAAGGAATTTAGGTCTTTCATGAACTACCACACACAATATTGTAAAAAGATTTAGTAAATCCAGAGAAATGTCGGTGACAACCCACAGAAAACATATTCCTCCCCATTTTTGACATTATCCACCAACTTGGACTCACTTATTTACGAGCTAGTAATGGCTCCTTGAAGTATTAACCTACAAATAAGGTAAGAAAATCTGTCTTTCCTTACACTTGTGTCATGGAAAAGTGGAGAAGGAGGCTGGGGAGTTAAAAAAGTCTGTGCTCTCCACTGACTTCATGCCCATTAAACTGCAGCTGATAGTATCCTGATAGAAGTGGACCCATGAGACGAGGGCTTTGACTGTGGGAGGCGGTGCGCCTTTAGATTCACTGTGTAAACAACACTACTGAAAATGTGATGACGCACAACTGGTGTTTAACTGCACCTCATCATTGGCGCCATAAATCCTCCATTACATCTGTTCACCAATGAACCTACTGCCTTCATGAGGTGACCACACGTATCAGTGCAAGGCAACATAAATGAGTCACCAGGTCCAATCCTCTCCTGGACTACAACAGCGTACGCCAGGCTCATTGAAACTTTTAACGAGACTTTCAAAGTGAAATATCCAGTGAGCGGTGCTAAAAGTGCATTTAGTTTTACTCGAGACAGATGAGCTTGAATCTGGGCTAATGTTAATTCTCCACTCAAACTAAACCACTGAAGTATTACCTAAAGCAAACATTAGATTAAAATGCATTTTTGGAAGCAAACATGTCATTTTAGCTTGTTTCTAAAAGTCTCTAATCGTAGTGTTTCTCATACACAGGCACTCTGGATGCAGTGCAGATGCAGGTGCAATACTGTACTGGATGCGCTTATGAGCAAGTTTCCTACATCAGAAAAGCCATGCATATGGAGCTGGTTATGTGATTAAAAAATCAAAATGCATTACTTTTTATAGTGTGCATTATGAATTACAAATTACACATTATGGTAAAAGTGTTTTGAGGACCCAGACTTCCAGTGTGAGAGGACGCTGCCACCAGTGTTTGGGCTAACGCATTACGAGTAACGCAAGTTATGTAATATTATTACTTTTTCCACGTAACTAGTAAAGTAGCACATTACTTTTTAATTGACAAGAAATTATCTGAGTTACTTTCTTTAAATAAGTAATGGCAGTTACTTTTCCAACCATTTATTAATTAAAAGCTCTCCTGTCGCCAGAGAAATCGGGAGTAAGATGTTAGTTCTAGACTACATGTGAACATGCATTAATTTATCTCACTCACAAAAAACAGATTCAACTATCAGAATATGACGCAAACTTGCAATAATTAAATATGTTAAAAAGTACAAATATCCTTTATGCATTTAATCCTGTTTTATGAACTGATGTCTTCGCTGCTGACCTTCGATGAACCAATTTAACCATACTAATAAGCAAAAATTACTCGAGATAAACATTTGTTTACCTTTTTTTTTTTTTATTGCTGAAGAGTTGTTTTTTTTTCTGCGGTCTACTGTACAGACGTGAATTCACTTTTCTCAAAGCCCGAGGCTTTTGGTGTGAAAAGGCTTTTACATTTGCCAAAAATAGAACTTTTTATATTGAAAACAAACAAGCAAGCCCTAACCAGATTTTAAAAGTAATGCAAAAGTAAAGTAGCGCATTACTTTCCATAAAAAGTAACTAAGTAACGTAATTAGTTACTTTTTTAGGGAGTAACTCAATACTGTAATGCATTACTTTTAAAAGTAACTTTCCCCAACACTGGCTGCCACAATGTGGCTGCCGCTTCTCCATCAGTGCATTATACTGTTTGTTTTAATGTGTTTTTGATTCTGATTTTGCTCCAGTGGTGACTCTGCTGCCTCTTGATCGTCTGGATTTTTACCTATTTGTCTTTTGGCATATACCTGCTGCTAATATGCAGGCTTGCTGGATTTCACTTGCTTTAATTCTGGTTATTCTGGAGTTTAATGGAGCTTAAGTCAAGATTTATTTTAATCACCCAGACTTCATCATGCTAAAATACTCTGCTTTGGAGCTTTTCAGTATGAACACTCCGCGCCTCCTGTCTAAAAAAGTCTATATTAACCAATAATCTACCCATTTGTGTAAAAGGGGAAAATAAAAATACAAAAAAAAATGAATAAATATTAATAATAAGCGGAAGAATAATAATAAGAATTTATATATATGCAAAACCAGCTAAATCCATTTGACGTTTTTCTTTAAAATGAGCGTTTCTTTTTGGCTACTTTCTATGTAAGTACTGGTACTTCTGATTGGGCTGAGGCTGGAATTTAGCGAGTTTTTAGTAAAGTATTTGATGGACGTATAATATGTGTCAGGAGCATTCACTCAGTATCATTATCTCATTTTTGACCGAGATGGCTTTTAGCTGGTTGTGCATCTGAACTCTTCATATATTGGGTGAACTATCACTTTAATGTTTTTATTGTTATTATTATTTTTAAATAATACTCTAAATAAGAAACTAAATTTGCCAGCAGGTGGCGGTAAATGTCTTTATGAGTCATTCACTCATTTGATTCGATTCGTTCAAACAGCTGATTCATTCAGGAATTAAGTAAATGGCTCTGTTTATAAATGGGCCTTTGAATTATCGATTCACACGATTCGTTCCAAACACAAATTCATTCAGAAACTAAACACCACTGTGTTGGTCGGAGATGTGCAGCAATTCTGCTATGGCTTCAAAGGTACACATAAAACACATAATATAATGTTTAAAATATAACACAATATCAACTTCTTATTTACTGAAATGTTGTATAAAATCACATTTAAGCTTGCGATAGATCGGGACAAAATCAGCACTGGTGTCATATTGCTCTTGCTGTTCGTGTGATATCGTGTGATATAAATATGAGACAAAACACATAAAGGACCACATACTGCTTTGATTTAGTGGGTTAACTGTTTTATTTTAACAATATAAAAATGCTAAAGCATATTATTTTACTATACACTTTGACAGGCAGCTTTAAATATTCTCATCGAACTGCTGTTAATGTGACTCATGTCTGAAACTGAAAGCTCCCCAGACAGGAAATGTCGGCCCTATCATAACAGCCAGTTTCACTCCTGCGGCTCTCAACCTGTCAGTCAAAGTCCGAAAACAGCCTCTCTGAGCCAAGCAGTGTGTGAAAGAGTGTGTGCGACTAAAGTGTGAACAAGACAAGTGCAGAGAAGCCATTAGAACTGAAGATGTTCCCTCCCAAAGGACGTTAAAACCCTTGAGATAGATCTTTTACGTCTAACACACTTGTAAAGACAACACAGCGCAGGTCATATCCTAGACCTGAATACTGTAGATTCATAACACTTAAAACCACTTTCACAATGCTTTTTTAGTCTTTCTAAGAGCCACACATCCACACATTTTGAGCCTAGAAACGCTTCAGAAGAACATCTGTCATTAAATACACATCTGCTTCAGCAAAATCTCTGATAATGACTGACATTAATCCGGTTTTTATTGGCTGATAAACTCTTATGACACACAGAACAAATGTTAGGCCTGTCGTTCTGAGTTTTGCCAGTTTGCTTTACCACATTGCTCTTTCAACCATGCCTGATGAATGCAGTTGTCTTGGACAATGAAAATGTCATCCTGACGTGACCATTAAACTGTTTCATGACCGGAAACAATTCGGATAACCCTTAAATGGAAAGATAGTTATAAGATTACATTGCAGTTCAATGAAGGGTTCAGGTGTTTTCAATGGAATAGATGTCAATGGAAGAGCGGCTTCAGTTAACAGCTTGTAAACAGCTTATCCCTTAATGAATTGACAGCCTGTCTGCTAATCTCCAGTGTGTTTGCCATTAAATAGTTAGTCTGGAGTGAGCTATATTTGGAGTTCACAATAGAACAAAATGTTTAAAGTTAGAAAATTTAACAGCAGATAGCGTTCAGTTTACGGCACTACTTCTGTTCATTTCTATTTCTGTTATGGTTTTGTGCTGACAGAACCAATCCAATCAGCCTTTGCTGGTATCATGACGCAGCTCATCACTTATCTCAGACACCTCTGACTCTGATCCTTAAAGGGACAGTTCACCCCCAGAAATCTAAATTCAGTCACTATTTAATATATATATATATATATATATATATATATATATAAAATAATAATTAATAACAATGAACATCAATTGCCCTGATATTTTAAAGTCAATCCAGAGTGAATGTATAGTTTAATGATGTTCAGTATTTTGACTATAGAATAAATTTGTGTTTTATTTTATTGATTTGTTTATTTATTATTATTAGTAGTATTATCTTATTCTATGTATACTGAAGGTGTTTGGGGGATATGAGGTTGTAAAAATGGGAAGGATATTTAAGTTTAAGCAGAATTAAGTTATAATTTATTAAAGAAACTGAAAAATTTCCACTCATGGACTCAGACCTTTAGGGCCCATTGTATCACGGAGGAATATTGATGCCGCTTAAAAATGTTATTCAAAAGTGTTTATTTATTCCATATTTAAAATGTTGTATAACAAATATAAATTACATTACATTATTAATAAAAAAGGCCAAGGGCCATAATAACACATATGCTTCTTACAGCAAATATTATAATATTACAAAGTTATTACACAGGTCCACAGAGAATCTTGCATACCACATATTATATAGTCACAATGCATTTATATAGTTTAACAATTTGGCAAAAAGAAATACCAAATGCTTTTTCAAATGCAAAAACAATTTTAGATATGCCTATTTATTTGTCCATTTGAAATATTAATTACTTATTTTATTTTTTAGAATATTTTAAATATATTATATCTTCTGTATGTGACCCTGGACCACAAAACCAGTCAATTGAGATGTATGCATCATCTAAAAACTGAATAAATAAGCTTTCCATTGATGTATGGTTTGTATAGGACAAGGGTTAGGATGAGGGTGCAAAAAAATCAAAATATTGAGAAAATCGCCTTTAAATTTGTCCAAATGAAGTTCTTAGCAATGCGTATTACTAATCAGAAAAAAAGTTTTGATATATTTACGGTAGGAAATTTAGAAAATATCTTCATGGAACATGAATCTTTACTTAATATCCTAATGATTTTTGGCATAAAAGGAATCATTTTGACCCATACAATGTATTTTTGGCTATTGCTACAAATATACCTGTGTATACCGGTTTTGTGGTCCAGGGTCACAAATATATATTAAATGTTTTTATTAAAATAATTTAAGTTAATAATTTATTCTCTCTTTACGTTTTAAAGTTGCACTTATTTCTCGACAATAAATAAATAAATAAATAAATGAATAAATAATTTCATTCATTTCTTCACAAAAACTGAAGAAGAAATGCTATTGGCTACCTTTCAAAAGGGTGTTTCATGCAGTGACACAGGGCTGGGTCTGAGGAGGATTAGTTCGTTTAAGCTCCTTCTGGGCTTTATGTCAAGAATAGAACAATAAGAAGTGGAGCAGTGCTCTGATATCAGCTGCTGTTTATGCAAATACGCCTTTTCATCAGTACATCCCTAAAGACACCACAGTGGAAACGTGCACTGACAGCCTGAAGGTAAGAATATACATTTGTCTGGATCCATACAGTTTCATATAGTATGAATGTGTCTTGTTGTAGTTGGCGATTGTCGTGGCAAGGTTAGGACTTTGCTGACTCTTGAAATATTTAGTGAGGCAGACACATACACTTGTTGTAGTATGCATTGTCTTCTAAATAACAATACATTATTTCTAAATTAGTTCTAATTAGTTATAAAAGAAATTTTTAGAACATTTAGTCAACATTCAGATACACTTTGAACTAATGTTCTATTTATTGATTGTTTTATTTTCTGTTGACTGATTTGCAAACATATTTTAAGCACACATTCTATATTAAGATACTGACTATATTGAAAATTAAATTTGTAAAAGAATTGTTTAAAATTACGCGTTATGTATGAGGTAACTTGAAATAAGAGTGAACAATGCATTTATTTATTTAGATTCATGTTCATACATAATACATTTTAATTATTTAATAACATTTCAGCTTGTATAATGACCATTAGTTTGGACTGATTCATTAATTCTTTAGTTTATGAATGAAAAAGAATTTACAATAAACCATAATTATTTATAAACGAACAACAACATAGTTGATGAAATTGCACCATGTTTATCTGTTTTAGTACAGGACTGTAGATGTCACGTCGTACAGCAGAATGAGTAGGAGGAAGAGGAGAAGCAGTCGCAGGAGGCAGAGCTCCAGCAGCAGTAAACGTGAGTGTTGATCTATATGTGGCTCGTGGGCCATGTGTGGACCGTAATCCTCTAAACACTGTCTGAGTCACGCTTAGCCCACGCCTGCATCACAGCCTAGACACAGGTGACCGATTAGGAGACGACTGTTTTCATAGCACTCGCCATCACATGACAGTCTGCTTTAAACATGCCAAACTATATTTGTACAAAAAAGTGTTCGAAATACAAATTTTAGAATGTGACAGTGTACGTGTACAATATAATCGTGATATCTTAGAAATCCTTATACTCTTATACTAGTCCAAAAAAGCGTTTTCTAAGCCACACATACAAAATTGTATTAGGTAACAAAATATCAAACCTAGAGGCATTTGCAAATAAAAGATACTAGAGCTCTTCACAATGACATCCAGACATGTGGCTTAAGTGTCCAAATACTGTCAGAGGCCACTGGTTCCACCTTGCTTAGCAACACGGAAGTAAGCTATTATCTCTAAAGGTGTGTGACTACGATTTGTTGGCCGCTATCCACCTTGTTCTTCAATGTGGAAGTAAGCTTATGGCCGAGACTTCCGCTTCATTAGCCGCTACAGGGAAATAACAAGAATAACGGAAACCAGACCCATAAAATATACAAATGGCCGCACTCTTACAGGAAAACTAAATTGGATAGTAAATAAATAGAAGAATAACAAAGTACAGGTTAAACTATTTCTAATATAAACCAGTGTGTTCATGATTATGAACAATATAATAACAAATACCAGTTTGCAATTTCAAACAGCCAGTGCTGGGTAGAGATAAACTGCGATCTATTACTGATTAAAAATGATGTGACAACATTTGTAGTTAGTAATATGTTTTAGGTAATACTTTCAATGATCTAACTCATTTATCACATTAATTTCAATAGAATAATCTTGTATTACTATAAAAATACATAAAGAAAAAAATCAGGGCTGTCAAATGATTAATCGCAATTAATCGCATACAAAATAAAAGTTTGAGTTTGCCTAATATATGTGTGTTTACTGTGTGTAATTATTATGTATAAATACACACAAATTGATGTATATATTTAAGAGAAATATGTTATTTATGTACAAAATATTTTTATTTATATATAATATAAATTCTATAAAAATTATAATAAAGTACATATACTTGTAAATATTTCTTAAATATATAAATGAATGTGTTTGTATTTATATATGTATAATAATTACACAAAGTACGCACACATATGTTAGACAAACTCAAACTTTTATTCTGTATGCGATTAATCGCGATTAATCGTTTGCCAGCCCTAAAAAAGTTACATATGATTTATTGTTATTTACAACATAAACAGCATTAAACATTATATAAGGTCTAGGTTTCCCAAACTGGGGCTTGTGGAGGAACTACAGAGGGGTTTAATAAAAATCAAACAACAGTCAAAATAAAACACTTACTAAAAAGGATGAAATATTTTATTGCTTACCTGCATGTCAAGTGACCATTAAGACAGAGAACCATGAAGATACAAACATGATACTTGTTACACATGTAAAAAAAAAATTATGTGAATTTGGAATGCTGAGAAAACACTTCTTAAAGGGATAGTTCACCCAAAAATGAAAATTCTGCCATTAATTACTCAACCTTTTGTTCATCTTTGGAAATATCTTAATTTGTGTTCTAAAGATGAATGTAGGACTTACAGGAATGACATGAGGTTGAGTGATTAATGACATGAATAATGAATAAAACGTAGCTGTAGTCTAATTATGAATAATTAAAAAATGTAATATAATCTAGTTTCAAGTACTTATTTTTTTTTGTAATCTGTTTATATAATCCAGATTACATGTAATCAGTTACTACCCAGCACTGCAAGCAGCATAACAGAGTGTTATTGTACAGCAAACTGGAGATTGGAAGCCTCACACATTCAAGTTACAAATAGCTGCACTGCTCTTACATTGAACATAAGGTGGATTTGCCTATAAAGTATTTCCTTGATAAGCTAAGCAACTTTGTGATCGCTAAAATAAAGCTTTTTTGACCTTTTCCTTCAAACATAAACAAGGATTCTGTTACAAATAAGACTGAAGAGTGATATGAAGAAAGGTTTGTGCAATGCAATGGATCTAAACCGCATTTTCTTTTTTTCTACAGAATGCATCTCTCCATATAATTTTCAAAGGCACACTATGGTGGACTCTGTGGAAACTGCAGAGAAGGGAGAAACTGACTCTTTCTGTAAAGAGCATCTGTCAGTGTCTGAAGATGAGAAAGAGACTGAAACTCCAACCACGGAGAAAGAAAACAGACCGCGGAGTTGTGAAGATTTCTTTCAGGACAAAAAGACAAATGACAGACAAAAGGAACTTTTGTCAGAACCAGTAAACAGAGGACCAGGGTTAAAAATAACACATTCTGTGACCATTGATAACTTTGGACTGTCCACACCCAGAGTTGTGTTCGAGCGATGCCATGAAGCAGCAGTTAATAATGTGATCGCAGTCACAACCACTGAGGTCAAGTGCATGATCCCAAATATAAAGCTTGAGATCAGTCAAGTCGTGACATCAGATGATTCAAATATCAAGACCACGTTTATACTTCAAAACTGCAGAGACAAAAGAGAAGAGACTTGTTTTACAGGCCAATCTGAGAAACATCAAACTGCAAAAAACACCCGTGTCTACTCATGGAACCAACATGGAGCAGACTACAAAGACATCAGTGAGAATATTAGCTACAAGATTAGCATTGCAGAGCTAAATTCACAGACATCACATGCTCCCAAGAGTCAGAGCTCATGGGACGATCCAGACGAAATGGCTTGCCGTAAAAGCTGTTGTAAAAGTAACTTCCGTTGGGGAAACACAGGTGGCCAGACGGACACAGATTTCACACTGGTTGATGGATCCTCCTGTTGTTCATCACCCTCTGATTTCTGGCGACATCAGAAACATCGGTCACTGCCCAGCAGTCTCAGTAATGAGGCATTATGGGATATCCCTCCCCCTGTTGAATTTGCTGATGAGAAGGTGGATTTCCTCGCAGAAAATTTTGCATCGTGTCAAATCAATCCAGAGTCTAATTGCACACAGACAGCATCTGAAGTCACTCTGTGCAAAGAGTTCACGCGCCAGAATACACTGGACGGGGACAACAGGACAAGACAAAACGAGTCCTTGAGTCCTCGGGAATATTTATTCATGAATCCCAGAGCTTCAATAAACAGATCTTCGTTCACTAAAAACTTCATCGACACTCACGAAAGGAAGACGCGCTTGCGCAACAACAGCATCGGCATCCTAGAAAGCACAACTCATCCCGCAGGCTACATGGACATACCACCCAAAAGACGAAAGACGTACCCGGGAGTGACATGTCGTATGAGTCAAGCCAGAGACAGCATTCCCTCATACAGAGAGTCGTTTTCCTCTGGCACACTGTCTTCGTTTTTCATGCGGTCACTTCCCTCTCAAACAGAGAGGATGGGCAGATTTTATGTAGAGGACGAAAGACTTCGTCCACTCGGGAGCCGCAAATCTTCCAGTAGCAGCAGCTATAGACCAAGCTCAAGCTCTACAAATGGTCCCGACTCTTGTATTCCCAAAATTAAAGCTTACAGCTCAACGAAAAACCCATTCTATCCGTCCAGGTCTGATGAGAGTCCAGAAGAAGTCTTCTTTAGAAGCGAATATCAGCCTGCAGAGTTAGACGAGATGGAGCAACCGCGTTCAGATGCCGCTGCTGGTATGACGATCGTTGATGCCGCGGATCAAGACAGCATCTCAGCAGGACAACCTGAGCTGAATGAAGTCAATGAAAGTGGCTTTGACGAGGAGATGGTGGAGTTTGATGAGTCCATTTCTCCAGGTGACACCATTGAGAGACGTCAAAGGGAGCTTCTTATTCATGTCATCCCACCTTCATTGTGCAACTCTGAGGAAAAAATCAATGAAGGATTACCTAACGGTGTCAAGCATAGCACGTGTGATGGAGATGAAGCCGACGCACCAAAGAAACGAAGAAGTTCGGTATTGACAATAATCACTGGGGACCGTGAGCAGAGATTTCTACAAGGCAACCATGTCTTCTCATTTGATGAGGACGTTTCACAGGAATCTCAGACAGATGTTTTGAGCCCTGTGAGTGAGTCTCCTACTGTGTCTCCAGTCGAGGACCTTGCCAGCATCAGAGATGCTGTGGAAGATCTCCAGGATTCCTTCCAAGGACAAGAAATCACAACATCTGCGTCCTCTCAGCGGCCTGGAGAGGTGCAACCAAATGAATCCCTGGATGTCTATAGGACACCCAAACTTTATACCAACGATTCGTCTGAACGGCAGAGTGCCTCAAAAAGTGAGCATTGAAATATTTTCTGTTTTCTTAAAAGTGGTTTTCACTGGTGGGTCACAGCCTCTGTCATGGGAAGGTTAAAATGCTGAATGCTAGAGAAACTGAAACTGAACATATTCACTCTCTAATGGACAGTTTCACTCTCTCTCGCACAGTTAAGTCATGTTTCAATTATGATATTGTGTTTTTTATTACAGCTTAAAAGAAGTCCTCTTCCAGAACAAAAATGTACAGATAATGTCTTTCTTTCTTCAGTTTTTGAGGAAAACATTTCAGCATTTTTCTCCATATAGTGGACTTCCCTGGTGCCCCAAGTTTGAACTTTCAAAATGTAGTTTAAATGTGGCTTTAAACGATCCCAAATGCAGTTGTAAACAATCCCAGCCTAGGAAGAAAGGTCCTATCTAGTGAAACGATTCATAAAAATAATGCAATTTATATACTTTTTAATGTAAAATGCTTGTCTTGTCTTGCTCTGCCTGAACTTTTTTTTCCGGTTCATGACAGTTAGTGTATGGCGAAAAACTCCAATCTCATGTTCTCCCTCAACTTCAAAATCATCCTATATCGCTGTTTTACCTTATTTGTTAAGGGTGTTTGATCTTCTTTGCAGGTTCACTTCAGCGATGTAGGATGATTTTGAAATTATTTTTAAAGTTAAGGGAGAAAATACGATTGGAGTTTTTGGACATACCCTAACTGTCTTGAGTCAGAATACACAGAGTTCAGGCAGAGCAGTACAAAATTCGGGGCACCATAGCAGTCCATTATATGGCGAAAGGCCTGAAATGTTTTCCTCAAAAAACATAATTTCTTTACGACTGAAGAAAAAAAGACATGAACATCTTGGATGACAAGGGGTTGAGTACATTATCTGTAAATGTTTGTTCTGGAAGTGGACTTCCCCTTTAAACAAGTACAAATAGCCTATGTTTAAGTCCATATTGTGACTTACATTTTAGACACTATATTGTTGATATCAGTTTTTGCTCTATTCCACAAATGAATAGTCGTGTGTCTAATCATTTTAATGCTTCATTTAATTTTTGAATGAATTGAGTCAGTGATTCAAAGACCCATTCATAAGAACAGAGGCTGTATCCGAAATTGCCCCCAATACCCTCAAATAGGACATTATTTGAGGGCTCAGCCATTTTTAGTGGTGTCCGAAACCATAGTAGACATTCTCACCAGACATAGTGCACTCAATCAATCCCACAATGCACCGCAAAAACGAGTGTACAACCAATGCACGCTGAATGGCTAGAGAATACCCATAATGCACTGTGATAATCGTGCGCCAAATGAATTCCTACGTCTGGCTGGAAGATGGCGCCTGCAGCTGAATCATCCATCTATTCATTTAGTTTCGCAAGAACTCGTCCATGGCGTAATACAGCGTAACACAACACAGGTTTAAATTCATTATAAATTGATTATTAAATTGTTTAACTATGGTTTTTACATAATTTCCATGACAGAGTTTAATATAAATCCTTTACTATCTCTTACTACTGGAGCTTTCTGTTTGCCAGTTTCAAGTGATAATTAAACAGCAAGCAGAAACTATGCAAAAGCGGCACTCAGTGTCCGAATTTACTTACTTGTTTTCATTCACTCCTTCAAGTGATCTGTATTAGTGGCCTAATGTCGGGAATAGTGAATGAAGGTATGGGGGCAATTTTGGATACAGCCGGTCAATTGCTTTGAATGAATCAGTTATTTGAATCATTCAAAGACTCACTAATTAAAACAGAGATTTGCCTTCACTTACTGGTGGTTTAAAGTTTACGTTCATGTTAAAAATAGTACATTTTAAGTATTTTTACATGAAAGGGGAAAAGTACATTTAAAAACCAAAGTTGAGAGTCATTTTGTCCCATTCAACCTGTTGTGTTAATAATTTTGCAGATTGTTTGACCTATGCAGATTTCAGGATATTTTTGTTAACAGTTATTTTCTATGATCATCAAATTTGGATCTGTGTTGGGTCACCACTTGTCCAATGTAAAATCTGTGCCCTGAAGCTTAAAAATGACTAAAACAGTGTTTTGTTGGCTTTGGCTTCACAATGTTGCTGTAATCAGGCTGATTTATGTGTACTCTATCATTCAAAGATTCATTAGAGGTCAAAGGCTTCAGGCCTCCAACAGACTCCATTCATAAAGATTCAGAGGATCACTGGGCGAAGAGACGGAAGCTCTTCAAGGAGAGCAAACAGCGCAGTTCTGCAGGAGGAAGCTCTATAACTAGCAATATCACAGAGGAATCAGGTAATCACTTACATATACACCCATTACTTTTTCCATGTGTCAGTTGTCTGATTGGTTTCAAAGGAAGTTTCTGTCCAAACTTCAAAACTCTGCAAGAAATGGAATTAAATACTGTAAAATGCATTTCATCCTATTTATGACAGGTGTGTCAAACTTTAGGTCACAAGCAGTATTGGTTTTGACATCACCTTTTGTGGGTCGATTATTTTATTTTTTAAAGCAAGTCAGACTGCATTGAGCTCCTCCCAAATGTGACCCTGGACCACAAAACCAGTCATAACGGTTCATTTTTGGCAAATGGGATTTATACATCACCTGAAAGCTGAATAAATAAGCTTTCTACTGATCTATGGTTTGTTAGGATAGGACAATATTTGGAGATAGTTGAGATTCAACTATTTGAAAATCAGGAATCTTAGGGTGCAACAAAAAATCAAAATATTGAAAGTTGTCCAACTGACGTTCTTAGCAATGCATATTACTAATCAAAAATTAAGTTTTGATATATTTATGGTAGAAAATTTACAAAATATCTTCATGTAACATGATCTTTACTTAATATCCTCTAGATTTTTCGTAAAAAAAAAACGATAATTTTGACTCATGCAATGTATTGTCGGCTAATGCTACAAATGTATCTGTGCTACTTAAGACTGGTTTTGTGGTCCAGGGTTACAAATAATGTGTTTGCTACCCCTAATTTCTAGCATATATTTGGTATACTTTGGTACTTGTATTAAGAAAGTTATTGTGAAAATTACGACTGAGTATCAAAATGTAGACTACAGAATGTAGAATGTATTTTATTTTAAACACTGTCTTTTGTTTTTTTCATCATGAAGACACAATGAACTCTGAGGACACTCGTTCAGTGGACATGTCAATGCGGGATATTGAGGACAGAGGATTTTACACAGAAACCTTTCACTCAGTATCATGGATATACCATGGAGATGAAGTCAGTCAGAATGATGCACACTGTCTCAGCAGCTGTACTCGACCAGCAGAAAGTGGGTTCATAGCCTTCTAAGATGAACATTGGCTAGAACTGGCTATTTACAATTTACAGTGCTTAAAGATGCATTATATATTTCAGTTCGTGAGCGGACAGTGAAAATCAGCAAAGGCATGGGCGAGTATCCCTGGGGCTTCAGAATTCAGTTCTCCAAACCCATCGTGGTTACTGAGGTGGACACAAGTAAGTTATTATCAAGAATACATATCTGGTGCACGTCAAGTCAAGTCACCTTTATTTATATAGCGCTTTTAACAATATAGATTGTGTCAAAGCAGCTTCACAGTATTAAATATAAAAAATAGTGTGTCAATAATGCCAAAGGACAACATTAAACACTCAGTTTTCAGTTAAAAACAGTTCATCCTTGATTCAGTGATGTCATTGTCCAGCTCAGTGCAGTTCAAATAGTATCTGTGCAATTAAGTCGACGATAGCGGAATTTAAGAGTCAAGCCAGAGGCGACTGCAGCAAGGAACCAAACTCCATCAGTGACAGAAATGGAGCGAAAAAAAACCTTGTATGGAAAAGTAAAAGAATGAGAAACTCACTTTTTTTTTATTAGATTTTATAAAAAGGAATAGCTAAAAGGCATTGTGCAAGCCAGGGTTTCTCAAATCTTGCCCTGGAGTGCCAATGCCCTGCAGAGTTTAGCTCCAAACCTGATCAAACACACCTGAGCAAGCTCATCAAGTTTTTCAGAATCACTAGGAAATCACAGGTAGGTGAGCATGATCAGGGTTTGAGCTAAACTCTGCCGGGCAACGGCCCTCCAGAACCAGATTTGAGGAACTCTGGTGTAAGGCCTGTTCACATCAAATAGAGAAAGGGAACTGGGAAGAATAGGTAAACCCCCATCACACCACACCACAACTATAACAATAACAACAGAAAGGAACAATGTTGTCGGAATCACTTTCAGAATGTGTTTTCCACCTGATTAACAATAACAACATTTGGAGCCAATCAGAATCCATCCTGTTTTAAAGTGTACAAGCTTTTAAAGAGCCTGTCCTCACTGCAGCCTTTAGTGCGATGCTGTATCAGATCAGATAAACATAGATGTTTTAACACATGTGTGTTCTAGTAGGTTTCAAATGCATCATTAAAGTCTAAACATGCCTGTGTGCAATGAACTGCACATTATAACTCAATAATGATTTAAAAATTGTATTATATGATGACATTTTTTCAAACTTTGACAGAGCATGCAGTCAAACCAAAATTTGTTCAGACACCTTCACATTTCTCACATTATCACAGTTTATTCTCTATAGTTTAGAAAATGGTGACAAGAACTCAAGACTTAAACTGTCAGAACAAATTCATCTTGATAATGTCAGATAACTTTGTTAGAAAGGTATGTAACAAAACACGGTCAGGTCAAAGTGTCAGATCCAATTTTTGTCAGTTTTACTGGTAATCAAAAATGAACTATAGTGTCCTGCACCCACTAGCAAAAAAATATAAATATATATATATATCTGGTGTCTAAATAATTTTTGGTTTGACTGTATTACTGGTTATGTAATAGTTAGCAGTTTAACTTGATGTCTGTAAATAAAGAGTTTATTTGCAAAAACAGATAACTCTGTTTTTAATCATGTTTTTTAATTGTGCATTCCAGTTAATCTCAATCAAACTGCATTTGGGTTATTTTGATTAGGTAAAAATAACAAAAAATGAGTTGTCTGTTTTTGCAAATAAACTCTTCCAATGTTAAAATGTATTCACAAGTAGCCAGGTTTTTCTCTCTACTGATGTATGCTACATCAAAACATGGTACTACTGTGAAATACTGAATATGCATTTTAGTTAAATTATAAATGATCATTCTTGAAGACCCTTAAGTCACTGTGGATTATAGTGTCAGACAAAAGCCTAAAAGAAAATGTAATTACTTTGCTAAGTTACTTTACTAATTACTTTGCTGGTTGTAGTACTAAAACCATGACAAATTAGCCACAAATTCATGGCTAAACAGTCAACATACTGTACTAACAGTACATTTAGTAACACTTACATTACAAACTGTCAGTAAATTCATATGAATATGTACAGTCTCATTTGTGTATTTTGTATGATGCTCCTTCTTCACTAAGGACTAGGTTTCATTTTTGCGTTTTTATACACAAATTTTATACACAAATTTCTACGAATCACACAAAGGCATACCAAATCACCAGTTTGTGTAATAGTGACATTTTCTCTTGAGACTGGGTTAAAATGGCTCTACTACTATCCTGTCACATTACATATTTTGTAGATTAATTTCTCAAACCTTTATCAACCTCGAACAAATGGACAATGAATGCAAGAACAGACAACAAATTTACTTTTCAGTTCTTCAAATGCTAACTCATTGTTCTTAAGATAATAGTGTGTTGTGTTGCCTTCAGTGCTGATCATTTCTGATTGATATCATGTGCCACAAATGTTGAGATCTCAGATGGAGTCAGATAAAGCTGTTGGTCTGTTTCAGATGGAGCAGCGGAGGAGGCAGGGCTGCAGGTTGGAGACTATGTGCTGGCAGTAAACGGCACTGATGTCACTAGTGTACCACACTCAGAAGCAGCTGACCTCGCACGGCAAGGTAGGGTGAACACTCAGACAATATTATTACAGCATTTCTCATGGATAAAACCCTAGCGGTACACCTGGAGGCACACATGTTCACTTTCGCACAGATTTTTCCCCCAATTTGCAGTTTGAAAGAATCAAAGCTGCAAATTTTGGGCAGTCAGAGTTGACACATTTCACATAAAATTGTGTAGAGTATGATGGGAATGAACTACAATTTTTTTAGCCTCAGACCATCTTTCCAGCTGGTGGATATCAATTTAATATTTTGAGATGGTTTTAGATTTCAATTTAAGTTTTTGGTTTAATGCCCAATTTTTCTATGTAATAATTTACATTTACTGGTAGTTGACATACAGTTGCAAATTGGACTTTCAAAATAAAACCTTGCCAATGCCGGTTTTATGTCTAATTGTTTTATGTGATTTCTGGTTCGAACAATAAAGGCCCAGACATTTTGACTCTGACCATTGGCTCGGATATCGGTCGAATGCCGAACACTCCTCGACCAACGTGCAGGGGTTACTTGCACAAGCGAACTCAATCCAGTTTTCTGAAGGGCTGGAGAAAGAGGTGGTTTGTGCTCAGACACGACTGCTGCCTCTATTACTACAGAAACAAGCATGTGAGTGCAGTTTTCTGTTTCATTCGAATAGTCGAATCTGTAAAATCTGAACATGCAATGACATACAAACTTTGTTTCTCGCTGACAGGATGAAGGGAAGAGCCAAGCTCTGTCTGTAATGAGTCTGGAAGGGGCGGTGGTGGAGGCCGACACCAGTTTAGGAAAGCCGTTTGTGTTCAGATGCTGCCCTGTGTCTGGGAGCCGAGTTTACTACCTGTGTGCTACATCAAACCAAGAGATGAAAAGGTGAGAAAATACAGTACTTTTATGAATGGGGAGATACAAATTATAAGTACCCTTACCAAAAAGAAGAATACTTTAAGTTTATTTTATTAAGTATACTTAAGTAAAGTTCAAGTATATTATTAATACTTTATGTAGTA
>JAHKKF010521442.1:18771-31962 GCA_019740295.1 Labeo calbasu
TATTATTATTATTATTATTATTATTAAATATAATATTCCACCCTGAACTTAAAATATTTAACAAGTATTTTTCATTAAGACATCTGTATCATGACACTAAAAAACATCTATTTTATAATTGTCATTATTTTAATGTGGAAAATGTTTATTATTATTATTATTATTATTACTATTATTATTATTATTATTATTATATTATCAATATAATATTCCACCCCAAACTTGAAATATATTTTTCATTAAGATAATCATATCAAGACACTAAAGAACATAATATAATATAATATAATATAACATATAATTATAAAGTGTTTAAGTAATTGTTTTACTGCCTTTAATTTGTGCTGATTTAAATAAAATATTGAGAATCGTCATTGAGAATAAAGAGAATTACATAAAAATCCGTAAGTACAACATACGTTGAGGGTAAAACATGCTGTCACAAAGAAAATATTGGTCAATCAATATATATTTTTCAGTGGCCAAATCAACAAATAGACTATTTAAATATTAAATAATTCAATTTGTAAAAAAAACCCACACAATTTACACAATATTTACTTAAAATAAATATTTAAAAATAGAAAAATGCATTATTGTTTGACAAGACAACGTTGACTTGAATGATCACCACTTTTAAATTGGACAAATTGGGCAACTTATTTCTTTCATTTTGATGTTGGGGAAAAATGTGATCTGGAAATGTTCTTAGCAGGTTTTGATCGGTGCATGAATTACAGAATTGCATGTATTGTATGGAAGTATTCATATTGTGTTTTTCTGCATCTGTGTGTGCGATCCAACAAGGTTAATGTTCGTAACCTTTACATAAATCTACTGCGGCTCTTTTCTAGCGTTGTGTTTTCCGGCAGCTGGCTCACGGCAGCGATAGACCCCACGGGAACGTATGAATGTGCAGCCACACGTCTGCTCATGACAGTCCAACATGAGTACACGAGCCAAACAAACCCTATAGCTCACCTCTGATTAACTCATGCTACATTCCCAACGGAACCCACGTCATCTAAATATACAGCTCCATTTACACACATACACTCGAAAATAAAGATTCTTTTCTAGCATTGACAAAAGGTTACATTCCCCAAAAGGTTGTTTATAGTGGGAAAAAAGGTTCTATAGAATTTTAAAATGATTCTTTTTAAGAACTGTTCACTTAAAGGTTCTTTGGGGAACCAAAATCGCTGCAAAAAAAACCCTTTGGAACCTTTATTTGTAAAATAGTGAAAAACAGCCAAATCAACCCACATACGGTATTAGTTTAGAACAATTTTGGCTTGTAAACAGTGTTTCATCTGTGCATATTTCTCTCCTGATTCAAACAAGACGACTTTTTTACTGAAGAAAGCTATATTATGGACTCATATTTTAGCGGAAACAACGGTTTAAAGTTAAAAATGTCATAATATCTTACTGCATTTCACTTTACAAGACATTAATCGATGGACTGGAGTGGTGTGGATTACTTGTGATGTTTTTATCAGCTGTTATTCTGACGGCACCCATTCACTGCAAAGGGTTAATTAGTGAGCAAGTGATGCAATGCTACTTTTCTCCAAATCTGGATGGCCTGACACTTTCAGCAGATTTTCATCTTTGATTGAACTATTCCTTTAGGTGTGTAGGAAAGAGAAATCTCTTTATTATCACAACTGCAGTTTCTAGACAACGAGGTAAAATGGAGATCAGATGAAGAAGACAATAACGTTTCGAGTGAAAAAGACACCAGTAATCTCAGTGTATCTGCTATATCTTCTCTGCTCTGCCATCATGCACACAACATTAAATTAGCAGGAGAAACACATAATGAAATATCATTTCCTCTGTGTGAGGTGAACTTGAGCAGACTGACAGTACAGAGCCGAAGGCATGATGAAATAAAACACGTCTAACATCTGCCACACACAAACTTCTGACGGATGTGTTTGCTTTCAGAAACCAGTGACCACCAGACGTTACAGAAATGTGACAAGAATGAAACTTTGAGGAGGAAAATGGACACTTTCAGTGCTTAAAGGTTAAAAAATAGTTAATACAAAAACTACAATTGTACCATCTTCTACTAATTTCTACATTCTTTAGTCCACAAAAACAGCATTTATAAAAATCATGTTGCTCTTTTATGTACAATGTAAGTATGTGGTGACCAACAGGGTTGTCAGGTTTTCACAACAAACCCGCCCAATTGCTACTCAAAATTAGCTCAAAACCACGTTCTGGAGGAAAAAATACACGTTTTTTTGTTGGGGTTCCACAATATTTCAGGGGCTTAATATGACGTTATTGGGGTTGCTTCAACCCGCGGACATCAAAAACAACTCGCGGCAACTGTGTTAAAGTAGCCCAATTCCATGGGAAACAGCGGACTTGGCAACACTGGTGACCAAACCATATCAGAAAGTGCCATAAAAGTGCTTATGTAAACAAATTTATATCACAATCAGTGTTGGTGGTAATGCATTACAAGTAACGTGAGTTATGTAATCAGATTACTTTTTTCAAGTAACTAGTCAAGTAACGCTTCACTTTTTAATTTACAAGAGTTACTTTATCAAATAAGTAACACCAGTTACCTTTTTCCCCCATTTATTGATTGAAAGCTCTCCCCATATTGAGAGAAATCGGGAGTAAGATGTTACTTTAATTCTAGACATGCATTAATTTATCTCACTCACAAAAAAAACTTTAGTATTCACCAAAATAAACAAAAACAGTGAAATGCTGAGGTACTAAAATTATTAAAACTGAAATAAATAATAAAACCAAGCTAAAAATAAAATATATAAATAAGGATTGAAATAAAGCTGAAAATTAAAAAATACTAGATAAAAACATAAATTAAATTAAATTAAATTAAATAATTAAATTAGCATATAAAAATATTTAAGCTGAGGTACTAAAATTATTAAAACTGTAATAAATAATAAAATCAAGCTAAAAATAAGATATATAAATAAGGATTGAAATAAAGCTGAAAATTAAAAAATACTAGATAAAAACATTATTTTAATTAAATTAAATTAAATAATTAAATTAGCGTATAAAATTATTTAAGATGAGGTACTAAAATTATTTAAACTGAAATAAATAATAAAAAAGCTAAAAAGAAAAAAAATATTTAAAAATGTCAAATACTTATAAAATAACATTAAATGTGAACTGTGTTGTTATTGCAAAGCTAAACTTTTAAAAATCATTTTCATTAGTTGAAATACCATACCATATCAAAAAGTACCACAAAAGTGCTCATATAAACAAATACATCTCACAATCAGTGTTGGTGGTAATGCATTACAAGTAACATGAGTTATGTAATCAGATTACTTTTTTCAAGTAACTAGTAAAGTAACGCTTTAGTTTTTAATTTACAAGAGTTACTTTTTCAAATAAGTAACACCAGTTACCTTTTGTTCCCCATTTATTGACTGAAAGCTCTCCCCATGTTGAGAGAAATCGGGATTAAGATGTTACTTTAATTCTAGACATGCATTAATTTATCTCAATTACAAAAAAAACTTCAGTATTTGCCAAAATAAACAAAAACAGTGAAATGCAACTTAGAATTTGACACAAACCTGCAATAATTAAATATGTTAAACAGTACAAATATCTTTTATGTATTTAATCCCATTTAATTAACCAGTGTCTTTGCTGCTGGCTTACAATGATCCAATTCAACCATAATTACTCTAGATAAACTAACGTTGGTTCTTCTTTTTTTATTGCTGAAGAGTGTTGAGCTCTCTTCTTCTGCGTTCTACTGTATTTTTTTCCCGAATTACCATTTCCTTTAGCCTGAGGCTTTTGATGCGAAAAGGCTTTTACATTTGCCAAAAACAGAATTTTTTAAATTAAAAACAAACAAGCAAGCCCTGTCCAGATTTAAAAAGTACCGCAAAAGTAAGGTAACACATTACTTTCCATAAAAAGTAACTAAGTAACGTAATTAGTTACTTTTATAGGGAGTAACGCAACATTGTAATGCATTACTTTTATAATGCAATAACTTTTCCCAACACTGATCACAATATATTCAATAATCTTGTTTATAATAGAATTGCACATAATACACAATTTTATGTAAAAATGATTCAAAAATTACTAAAAGAAACACTTGCAACACCTCAGCCTTATTGCTTTTATAAAAAGCATAATTAAAATATTAAAGGCACTAATTTCCATTCAAATGTCAATTCATTAATCTAATTCATTTTGACAGAAATTGATAACCATCAACCACTTTCAGTTTAGGAAAAGCAACCTCATTTTTCAAAAGTTGTAAGTAAAACAAAAATTAGTGTTTGGCAGCGTTCAATCATTCTACTTCGAAATTTCATGCATAATTCAATACTTGTCATTTGTTTATTTGTAATCATTTTAGAAGTTTACGAGCAATTTCTGAGTGAAAACTGTTTCAAAGTAAATCCTACACCATTTTTTTTTTCGGTCCAATTAAGTACATTTTCGCAAAAAGACTTTCAAGAAACATGAGAGTGAACTATTTCATTAAGCTTTCCTTCATACGGAATCTTGATTACATGTCGCAAAAAACAGAAGAACACAGAAAAAACAGTGTCATTTGAAGTTGCTACTGAACTGCGTTCAACGGTTAGACCTTTTCTGCCTGAAATAGATGAAACGAAAAGCCATTAGAGAAATACAGAGAGAGATTAAAAGAGACGTACCCCTGGTAGAGTCTTCTGTTCATGCAATGCATTCTGGGCTTTGATGGCTGATTCACGAGCGCAGTAGGTGAGGAACGCGCAGCCTGTAAAAATGAGACGAGAATCAGACACGGAACTGCACACACCTACACATGCAAAGCTGTGTTACGCTTCCACGCTGCCATTTATCACAAAACAGAGTTGTAAACTAGATTTTTATGTTCTGAGGCAAACATGAGTGATTGAAACTCGCTTGAAACGTGTTCGGGGTTGCTGCCACGGAATTGCTATGCGGTTGTTTTGAGTGTTCAAAAGATTCAAGAGAATTATATTCTAATGTAGCAATATGAGCAACAGTAATAGTGATGACTGACTTAGAATTAACATACATTTACATCTATTACATTTATTAATTTAGCACCTGCTTTTAGCAGACTTACAAATGAAAAACACCACAAGCAATTTGTCATGAGTACACGATGCCACATTTAAAAGATATAGTGGATTTGGAATTGGGTTACGACCCTCCCGCCAGTGTTTTCGGCTGCCCTGACCTTGTAACCTCAGTTCAATGCTTCTGCTCCCAAACAAGCAGCTAGAAATGATTTCCAATGGCCATGATCAGGCATCAGTCATGTCTGTCATTCTGTGCGCTCTCTCTCTTATGGGTGTACGAGTGGTGGTGCCAAAGTAGACTCTAAGCATGTGAATAAATTTACCCCATAACAAATATGAGCAACAGGATATGATGTCACACTCTATGGCTTCTGTTTACTATTCTATTCTGTTGTGTAATATGCATACACCTTTGAGTAAAAACCATTAATAATGGCTAAAAATGTCAAATACTTTTTAATAAAACATTACTTGCAAATAGTGTCATTATTGTTATTACGTTTTTATTGTTAATCGTTTTTCAAATAAAGCTGTAAATTAAAAATATAAATTTAATTTAATCATTTAATTTAATTTAATTGAACTAGCAAATAAAAAGCAAGCTAAAAAGAAATATATATATAAAAAACAATAATTTATAAAATGTAAAATACCTTTTAATAAGACATTAATTGTGAATAGTGTCATTATTACTTTATTATTGTTGTTATTCATTATTGTTAAAAGCTGTTTTTGCTGTTGCTGAAATAAAGCTGAAAATTATAAACACTAGATAAAAAATAAATTAAATTATTAAATTAAATTAGCAAATAAAAATATTTAAGCTGAGGTACTAAAATTATTAAAACTGAAATAAATAATAAAATCAAGCTAAAATAAAATATATAAATAAGGATTGAAATAAAGCTGAAGATTAAAAAATACTAGATAAAAACATAAATTAAATTAAATTAATTAAATTAAATTAAATTAAATTAAATTAAATTAAATTAAATAAGCATATAAAAAATTTAAGTTATTAGTATTTAAGTAAATTATTAAAACTGAAATAAATTGTAAAATCAAGCTAAAAATAAAATATATAAATAAGGGTTGAAATAAAGCTAAAAAAATACTAGATAAAAACATAAATTAAATTAATTTGAATTAAATTAAATAATTAAATTAGCATATAAAAATATTTAAGTTGAGGTACTAAAATTATTTAAACTGAAATAAATAATAAAAAAGCTAAAAAGAAAAAAATACTTAAAAATGCCAAATACTTAAAAAAAAAAAAACATTAAATGTGAACTGTGTTGTTAAGCTAAACTTTTAAAAACCATTTTCATTAATTGAAATAAAAATGAAATAAAAATATAAATACCAGATAAAGAACTCAAACTCAAAGACATTTAGAAAATAAGTATAAGTTGAAGTACTACTGAAACTGAAATAAAAATAAATTACAGCTAAAAACAAAAACAAATGAAGAGTAAAAAAAATCAACTGTGTTTTCATTGTTAACTAAAACTTAAAAATTGTGTTTGTTAATAGAAATAAAGGTGACAAATATAAATATTAGATGAAAAACCTTTTAAAAATTTAAAGGAAAATTAGAAAATATGTTTAATAAATTGGAGCACTAAAATTACTAAACCTAAAATTGAAATAAAAATAAATTAGAGCTAAAATGTAATTTAATAAAGCAAAACAACTAATAAAAATGACAAAACCACTTCAAATGAAAACTGAAAATATGAAAATAAAAGCTAATTCAAAAATAACACTGAATTATGGCTTCTACAGAAGCACATACCATTGTTTAACAACCTCATAGTAAGTCTGTCTAGAAAAGTATGGTGAAAAAAAGTAATTTGAGCTACTTTTGTCATTGAAATGAATGGTAGATTTGTCCCAAATTACTTTAATTCACCCTATATCACCCTAGCAATCAGCTTGATTAGGAGGATTTTCAATAGCACTTTAAACCCTGAATTATCTATGTTCTGTCTTGCAAGTTGGCTTTGCACTAATCAGAAAGTTTGCAAAAAATAATATTAAAAAAGGTCAAAATTAATTAAAACTGTTGAGGCACATTCCCTTCTATTCAGCCTCTTTTCCAAATACATCTTCATATTCACATTCAGCCGAACATTTAGACACAAATAAATTAATTATACTCTGAATTAAAACTACTGCATTTCCCCTCGGAGCCGGCTCTCCAAGATCAGACAAAGAATCCAAAGGAATATTAAAGCAGTTCGGAGCGATCTGGAGCCTGTTCGCTTTCCCATCCATTGTTCTGACAGCGATATTTTCACAGCTCCTGTATAATTGGCTTGTAATGACTGCCGTTATAGAAGCAGTAGTCTAGCGTAACCTGTAAACCTTAATTAAACCAGTCACATTCAGATGGGCCCAAACCAACCCTGAGCGCAGCCACGTGTCCGGAGCGAACGGACCACCTCATGTAGAACTAATCACACACACACACAGAGAAAACGGCGTTTAGAAAGAGCAGAGAGTGTAAGAGCTCTCATACGCATTCGTGTTGCACACCTGTGTCCGTTCAACAACAATAGCACGCTATAATACATGAACACTGGCGCAGCATGCAGACGACTAACATACTCTATAAATCAACATGATCTCGTTAGCAGCTCATCTATGCCAAAACAGATTAAGTAGGTTGTAAAACTAGTTTAAAGGCTCAATGAATCTATTCTGACATTCACAGTTTACTATACTGCACTGACGTATTATCTATTGAAATTGGAAGCTGAGCCGGAACATATTAAAAAAAAAAAAGCAGCAAGACTTTGCAAGTCTACTCAAAGAATACTAATATATACACTTTAGATACTGATATATAGTTTTAAAGTACTGATATGTAACTCACCCCCTTGTCATCCAAGATGTTCGTGTGTTTTTTTACTCAGTTGTAAAGAATTTGTTTTTTGAGGAAAACATTTCAGCATTTTTCTCCATATAATGGACTGCTATGGTGCCCCGAGTTTGAACTTCCAAAATGCGGCTTCAAACGATCAGAAATGCGGTTGATCCCAGCCAAGGAAGAAGGGTCTTATCTAGCAAATCCATTGGTTATTTTCATAAAAATAATACAATTTATATACTTTTTAATCTCAAATGCTCGTCTTGTCTTGCTTTGCCTGAACTCTGTGTATTCTGACTCAAGACAGTTAGGGTATGTCGAAAAACTCCAATCATATTTTCTCCCTCAACTTCAAAAATCATTTCAAAATCACCCTACATCGCTGCAGAAGTACCGACACAGTCTATGCAAAGTGAACATGCAAAGAAGATCAAACACCCTTAACAAAAAAGGTAAAACAGTGATATAGGACGATTTTGAAGTTGAGGGAGAACATGAGATGGGAGTTTTTTGACATACCCTAACTGTCATGAACCGGAAAAAAACAGTGTTCAGGGAGAGCAAGACAAGACGAGTGTTTGAGATTAAAAAGTATATAAATTTTATTATTTTTATGAACATAACAGATCATTTTGCTAGATAGGACCCTTCTTCCTCGGCTTCCAGTGTTTACAACCCCATTAGGGATCGTTTGAAGCCACATTTAAACTGCATTTTGGAAATTCAAACTCGGGGCACCATATCAGTCCATTATATGGAGAAAAATGCTGAAATGTTTTCCTCAAGAACCATAATTTCTTTACGACTGAAGAAACAAAGACATGGGGGTGAGTACGTTATCTGTAAATCTTTGTTCTGGAAGTGGACTTCTCCGTACTAGGTACTAATATGTGCCATTTAGGGGTAAATAAGATGTACCTTTTAGCTTTTGTAACTTACTACAACAGTGACAGCTTTGTACTTTTTTTCTGAAAATGCAACATTTGTTTTAGCATTTATTAGTCTTATGTTAGTGTAAAAAATACAATCATTAAATAATATTAAGAAATAAAACATTTTATTTTACATTTAGTCATTTTGCAGACGCTTTTATCCAAAGCGACTTACAAATGAGGACAATGGAAGCAATCAAAATCAATTTTTTGTTGTTGTTTTTTTATGTTAATAATGCATTACTACATGTTAAAATCAACACTGACTAATAAATGATTTAGAAGTATTTTTCATTGTTAGTTCACAGTTAGCTAATGTTAACAAATGAAACCTTATAAACTGTTAACAAAAACGTTTCTCTTTTTATAGCTTCGCAAAAATCACACTTGACAACTTATACAACTTATATAAAAAAAAGTACAGAAAAGTATATAAAAAAATGTTTTTGTAAATTTTGTAAAAGTGAACCACACTTTTAACAATCTAATCAATCCTTGATGGAAAAAAAATATATATATTTTCTTCTTTTAGTGTCTATTAAGGCTGTATGTATTTGATTGAAAATACAGTAAAATTGTGAAATATTTTTACAATTTAAAATAACTGTTTTCTATTTAAAAATATTTAAAAAATATAATTTATTTCTGTGATGAAAAGCTGAATTTACAGCATCATTACTCCAGTCTTCAGTGTCACATGATCCTTCAGAAATCATTCTAATATGTTGATTTGCTGCTCAAAAAATATTTCTGATTATTATCAGTGTTGAAAACAGTTGTGCTGCTTCATATTTTTCTGAAAACCGTTATACAACCATCCTGTTTCAGTCAGAAGTGAGTCATGTCAACTCAAGTAAAATGGGTTGCAAATGGCATTTCATGTTCAACGTTAAGTAAAACCAGCAATCATAGTTGTGACTGGGTTCATTCAGGACACTACTGCACAACTACAGCATTTACAGAAAGAAACCCAGCGTTTGGCTTTATACACCAGAGCATTACACGCCAGCTAATTTAAGATAGAGACAGATAATTGGATTCAGGCGGTGTTATTCTGTGCATTTGGTATCTGTGTTGTATCAAGCTCGGATCAATACATTCTGGGAGCTGAAAATGATAGTCATCTCCTTATCATTTTCCATTAAAATCCTCTTTTGATAACATTTCATCACAGCCTGGTGGGAAGGAAAAGCAAGAGAGAGAGAGAGGGAATGATAGGGAGATAGAAAGTAAAAGAAAGAATTTTGTGGCTCCATAAAAACAACTTTATCTCCTCTGTTTGCCCCCAAACTCTCCAAAAACAGGCCGCGCTGGATTATAGGCTATAAATTATATTAAAATCTCTCAGTTGTAGTAATTTCATTTTCTCTTCTAAAATAAATCTCGGCCTAGCAAACACAAAACACTGGAAGCCAAACCATTTCTGGACACCCCTTCTGAGTTTATTTCTGAATTAAACGACTCTATTGGCAATTATTTGTGGGTGTTTTAACTCAACATGACTTCATTACGTCCGAACGGCTTCGGCGTAAAACAGCTTTAGGACTGGATGAATTTAGATGAGTATTTTAACAATGTCCCACATATTTCAGCCAAAATGTAGAAACTATGCTTTATCATCAATCTGATTGCTTAGCAAAGCAAACTTCAACAAGACATATGATTTGAAGAATGCATACTGTTCTGAAGATTAACATTTAGGGCATATTATGCAATTGCATCTCATTATTTGTCTGAAGCGTAATGAACCGTCCGCACAGAGATCATAAATGTGCTCAGAAATGTGGTCCTCTCACAGGTTTTTTAACTACACATGTTGGAAAGGCAATGAAATGCAATTACGGTTGACTTCCTACCCTCCATTACCCTTACATTAAATAGCCATTACGGTGTATGACTTTATCTTTACACATAGCCTTTCTGTCTAAAAATGTAATTGTGACATCATTTCTCTCAGCCGAGATCTGCCTTCGGTTCTCTGAGCCGGTCACATTTATTTGCATATACACACACACTGTACACAAGCTGTAATTAAACATATTTACTTTAAATTTATGCTTTTTCAATAACATGAAAAGATTTTGTAACTGCCACCAAGGCTGCATTTATTTGATCAGAAACAGTAATATTGTGAAATATTAAAATAAGCATTTTCTGTTTGAATATATTTTTAAATGTTATTTATTTCTGTGATTCAAAGCTGAATTTTCAGCATCATTACACCTTCAATGTCACATGTTCCTTTAGAAATCATTCTAAGATGCTGATTTGGTGCTCAAGACAAATTTCTCATTACTAATACTGTTGAAAACAGTTGTGCTGCTTTGTATTTTTGTTTTGCAGGATTCTTTGATAAATAGAAAGTTCAAAAGAACAATTTATTTGAAACAGAAATATTTTTAGACACTTTGCATGATGTGTCATTATGTGGATGGTGCTGGCACAAAAATAAACAAGATGAGCGATAAACTGTACATGTGCATATCTACATACATCAAAATGACAATAACAAATGCACATTCTGAGAATCATCATATAGCAATCATACTATACAGATATTCAATGCAAATTAATACAGTATTCAGTCCAGCTGAGCTTATATGACACTATACACTCTTAAAAATAAAGGTGCTTTGAAAGGTTCGTCGCAGCGATGCCATAGAAGAACCATTTTGGTTCCACAAATAACCATTCAGTCAAAGGTTCTTCAAAGAACCATCTCTTTCTTACTTTTTTGTAATCTGAAGAACCTTCTTTCACCACAAAGAACCTTTAGTGAAACAGAAAGGTTCTTTAGATGTTAAAGGTTCCTTATGGAATCATTTAAACAAAAAAGGTTCTTGCATCGTGAAGCACCTTTATTTTTAAGGGGATATGCAGCAATTTTCCTATGAAGATCAGGTTAAAACAACCCGGCACTGACTATTCTATAAGCAAACTTTCACATGCACTAATAAAGACCTATTCCTCAACCTGAGAGAGCTCAATGTTGAAGGTTACCTTAATAATACAGAAAAGAGATACTCCTAAAAATAAAGAAAAAACAGTCTGACAGTCTAATTTCATAGACAGACTTCTTTAAGTCTTACAAACAACTTTTGATCCCCTAGCACTTTAAAAACCCATCTGCTGGTGCTTTAAATAAAAACCTATAATGGAACATCAAGAACTTTTTAACCATATAGCAACTTGAAAATCCCAAAGCTAAAAATAGTTCTTGACAAGATGAGGCTTCAACCACTGAAGAACCTTTGTTTCTAACAATGCACTTCAGATTTTGAAGATGAGATATACTTTTAAATGCATGTAATACATACTGTATTATATAAACCAGATACTTCAGGGTCTACAGCATGTAGTCCAGGTTCATTACCCACAATTCCCTTCTCAAACCAATACTCCCTACAACATATTTCATAATCTGACATCATGCTAAACAGTAATTACCTCAGTGCTTCATCTCGCTCCTCTGTTTGCGCCGTCGTTGAGTGCCGATGTTAGTCTGAATAACAAGCTTTTACGCACCTACTCGCACGGCACGATCCAGGCATTTATTGACAACCCTGATTAAACGTGTGCATGTGAACGCAGGTCAAAGGGAAGCCGGTAAACATGCTGCTTGTGATGATTAATGTTTATCGCTGTGGCTGTTTGTCTAATGCGATGCACACACAAATACACATCCACTCTTTCGTAAAAACTAAAATTCAGAGTGCATAGCACAAACAAATGCATAACAATAATTGCACACTGACCTATTTTATGGTCTGCCATCTTAGATTGTTTGTCTCAATGCATTTTGAGATTGCTGTGCAGGGCATGTGTGATGCAGCCTTAAAATTTGGCCAGAATAAGTATCCTTTTCTGAAGAACCTTCTTTTGCCACAAAAAAACTTTTGTGATGCAGAAAGGTTCTTCAGGGGTTAAAAGTTCTTCTATGGCATCATGAAGCATCTTTATTTTTAAGAGTGCCCTTACCAAAAAGAAGTATACTTTAAGTTTATTTTATTAAGTATACTTAAGTAAAGTTCAAGTATAATATTAATACTTTATGTAGTAAGTATACAAATATCAGTGTACTAGTAGTATGCTTATAAGTGTACTATTTCAATACTCCTTGGGACTAAATTGGCCCACTTTCTAGTATATAAAAGTACACTTTTAAGTATAACACTAGTAAACTTTGAGTACAAAACTAGTCTATGTTTTTAGTTTGTACTGCAACTATACTAAAAGTGAACTTATAGGTATACAGCTGATAGTTTACTAATTAAATACTTGTAACATTTTAGTACACTTTGAAATA
>JAHKKF010521443.1:0-15846 GCA_019740295.1 Labeo calbasu
AAGGATTGTGGTTTTGTCACATAAGTTTTGGCAAACTCCAGTCTTGCTTTTCTATGCCTTTGTGTCAGCAGTGGTGTCCTCCTGGGTCTCCTACTATAGCGTCCCTTTTCATTCAGATGCCGACAGATAGTGCGAGCTGACACTGTTGTACCCTGTCTCTGCAGATCAGCTTGAATTTGTTTGGAAGTTGATCAGGGTTCTTTTCTGACAGAATTGAAAGGGTGCCGATATTTTGGGCCATGACTGTGTATTGCATTTGGGAAAGGGGATGCATACATGTGAAAGTAAATAAATGCAAAAAACATAAACAAATCTTAAACTTTTGGAAATAAAATGGATAATGAGATGGATATACAGTGTAGTAGATGCAGCTTGAGTGGAGAGAAGATGAGGCTGCTTCCTTCTTATTTTCCAGACTTGTTCTGTGTTTACAGGTGTAGAATTGTTTGAACCAAGAATAACATTAATTATGGATATTGAAATATTCAAAACAGTCAGTGCTTTCTGCATACGACCAGTTATTTCTATTGATCCGAGGACCTTGCCAGAAAATTCAAGGACTCAAAAAGGCATTCAGTCAATGAGTAAATGCATAACACTCACACACTTAGAGTATGCGTGTATCCAAGCTGTTCTTTGCCCCCTGCAATGTCACTTATCATGGACAAAGTATTTCTTTTTTCTTTTTTCCCTCGACACTGTGTGGGCAAGTTTATCTCCATTCCTGTCCTCGGGTCAGGGGCTGTGCGTGGAATGTGAAGCATTGTGGTCTTTTCGACTATATCAATCTGTCTCTTTCCCTCTCTCTCTTTTTATAGGATTTTGAACACCTCAATCAAACCTTGCCGAAGGTTGCCTTTGTAGCACATTGCCACATTAAGTCGCAGTGAGGGTGTGTAGTGCCTGCTTTAAACCACATATCACAATAAGAGAAGAAAAAAAAGCTGCTAGTCATCACCGCAAAACTCTGTGGTTAGACCTTCAGATTCTTTGAAAGTCACCAGCTAGTATTTGGATGAACTAACCACACCGAAACATACTACGCAGAGCGTAGACTAGTTTAAGTTGACAGTATAATTCAAATCAGCAAAGCGGTTGAGGAAACCACCTGTGATAGCGCTCCTTGTAACAAACCAACAGGTCGATAAGCTTCCACACAAGAGAATAAAGTGTTTCTTGACACCATTTCGTCCTAAAGCAGATAAATCATCGCATCAGGGGTTCAGCTGATTGATTCTCAGAGTATACTGTTCAAAGTTCTGTGGCAGCGCAAAACCATTAGACGTCCGCACGTCCGCGTGATCTATGAAAACACAGGCAAGCATCTATCACACGTGTGCAGCCTCAGCCCATTGTTATGCTTCAGCTACTTTACAGGTTCGCCTTTAATAAGTTTACTTTCTCACATGAAGAATGACCAAACAGTTTCATATAGCCAAAGTGATTATTCATCAGCGATATCTCCAAGTTAGGGAATCAGGGGCTTATTGAATTAAGACGATGATGACTTTTGAGACATCTCGGCATGGTCCGGGCCAGCAAACTTGATATGTCTCCTGAACAGATGAAGTGAAAGTGGCACGGTCTGGATTTTAATATGATCTGCAAGGGTAACTCCAAGGCGCAGAATCAGGCATTGAATATATAAATGGATTTCAACCAACCCCCTAGTATGCTCAAATAAATCTTAATTTAGCCCGTTCGGGTCGCGTTTTTCTCTCTATTTCGCTTTCTTTCCACCTGTCTGACATACATCATATGCACAGCCGGAGATCAGGATATTAAATGCAAGAGTCATACAAGTCTCCCTCTCCCTGTCTAATTACATGCACCGTGGATTGCACGGCTGCAGGAAAGGTTGCCTTAAGCCATGATACCCCAGAGGTTACTCCTTTATTCTTTTGCTTTTTCCCCCTCTCTCCATTTCCTCTTAATTTCTTTCCTGCCCAACAGCTTTCTCGCCTTTATAACGACATATTAATGTCATTAAATTAATTAGCAGGTGGGCTGTTCTGAGATTTAAGGGATAATGAATTGCTAAAGTGGCTAGCCTTAACATCTTAACTTTTTTTTGGTCCCAGAGGGCTTTATGTGTAAACTTTCTTTCTTTCTTTCTTTTTTTTTTTTTTCTTTTCCTGAGAAAGGACTTGCTTTTTTCTCACCTCTCCCAGGCTGAGCTTACATATGGCTGTACGCTAAATGCACTAAAAGCCAGGAAGGTCTGAAACGTAAAAAATATAAATCCTCTCAACTCCTCTGTCCTTGGAGAACACTGTGAAAACATAACAAGCTTTATGAAGCCAGTGGAGGTTTAAGCTAAAAATGTTCCAAATACAGGGACATAAGAAAACACCCCCTCCTCACAATATTTGTCTTTCTTTCTTTCTTTCTGTATTTTCTTCCTACTTATTCTCCTTCTTTTTCACATTAGAGGTTTGCCTCCATTAGGGATTTGTGTTGTGAACTGATGTTTGGTGTAAAAGCGTAGAACTTTTGTGCACATTCACCAGTTCACCTTCACATCAACAAACAATGCTTAATAGTAATCCAGACATTTCAATTAATCCAATGAATGTGTGCTTACATTCATAGTTAGACTCAGATCTGAGTAGTAACTGATTACATGTAATCTGGATTATGTGATCAGATTCCAAAAATCAAGTACTTGTAATTAGAGTAAATTCCATTTTAAAATACTCATACTACAGTTACTTTTTATTGATTACATTATTACATTTAATTCATACAATAGCAATAAATTATTTGTCATTTATTCTCTCTTATTCTCTGTTTTATAACTTTTAAAATTTCCTTTCTAAAATAATCTATTGCTTATATGCAGTCAGAAAGTGCAGTTTTGTGGACACATTGTTCACACGTAAACTAGTCAGATGGCGACACAGCATTTTGATTTACAAAAATCATTTCAGGTTTAATAAGTGTTTCAACATTGCATCAACTACTGGTGAACATTCATTTTTACTTGAATTATCACTCAGTAGGTTGTTTAACCATGTATTATTATGTATTATTGAAAGGCTTTTTTCTTTCATTTAGGTCTGGTTTTGTGTTTCTATTTGCATCTGATTAATCGTAGGCCTCATTTATCTGAGAGTAGGTACCTCATTTTTTGAGTTAATTTTTTTTTTTTTAATGAATGAATAATTTTCACAATATAAGATAAAAAATTATATATATATAAAAAAAAAAAAATAGCAGTTTCTCACACTAGTGTGCTTTAATGTTTAATGAGGAAGTTTGCTTTTAAAAGCTTTTATTTTGTTCAAAATTGCAAAAAGACGACTTCGGAACTTCTGAAGTGTTTCCAGCTAAGTGTGCCTTATGCTTCAGACGTTTAGCCAACGTTCCGTGGGCGTGAGGTCTGAGGCTGAGACTACTGTGGCAGTAATCTATAAGAATCTAGTGGATGAATCAATGTAGGAAAACAATAAGTGTTTTTAAAGGCTGGAATACACTATGCAACTTTTAAAATATGAAAAGATTTTAAAACACTGGGCATCAGACACTACTGACTTTTGTAGTAGTCACAGAGGAAGAACTGGCCATCATACACTACCAGACTTTAAAGTCATTCCAATCACGATAAACTCATGCGGAAATGTGTGTCTTGTTGCTAGAAGATCCATGATAAATAAAAACAATATGTCTTCTAAAATCGGCTAAAATATCAAACATGTTTGATCTCCTCCAACTGGATGGAATCATAGTCTGATGCCAAAAAAATCCGTGACCATCTGTGATCATCATACACTACGTGGTTTTCTGTGAAATCTGTCAACTCAAATCTGCACTGATCTGCACAAGACTGGCTCTGATTTTTCAGCAACACTTCTCCAGATAGCAAATTGAGGGAAATTCAGGGCAAAAATCATATAATGTATTGTAGCCTTAAGAATAAAAAAAGCTCATATCTAAACTTTTTAAACAGCAGACCATTGCTTCTGGATAACTCAACCCTTTCATGACAGTTGTGACCAGAAGTGATCATTTATAGTGGTAAAAATGCTTTTTGTGAAGGTGTCTATATTTATCATTAGTCATAAGTCTATGAAATGCGTATGCGTGTGTGTGTGCATGCATGCATGCTCACATATAAGCACATTTGTTTGCACATGTGCAGTATTTCCAAGGTAGGTTTGAGATTTGATGAATAAAAGGAGAGACAGGAAGTGGAATCTATTTAGGGTAACACTAGGGAATATTGTCTGTGCACATTTCATAAAATATCTTTATATTCTTGAACAGGGCACTGCCAACCCACCAGAGCCATACTAGATCTAAAATGAATGTGTGAATACAGGTGACATTGTGTCCCTGAAGATAACGAATGACTCTGAGATTGCTTACATATACAGCAAATGCTATTTCAGTCCCACTTTAGTTTAGAGACCAGTTCTTGCTAACTAATTAACTATTAACTAAGACTTGTGTCTCAATAAACTCTTAGTTTGCTGCTTATTAATATAGTTAGTGGGGTAGTTGCTAAGTTTAGGTATGGGGTATGATTAAGGGACCTAAAATATGGTCATGCTGAATATGGCATTAATATGTGCTTTATAAGTACTAAGAAACAGCCAATGCTAATAAGAAACTAGTCAATAGTGAGAATTGGTCATTAAAACTAAAATGTTACCATTATTGCATATGTGTTTTATTTTAGCTTTATTTCTTAATATTTTCTGTAAATCCTCATTATTTTTCATAGGACATGTCTTACTATGAGTATTAAAACTGCAAAGATGTATTTTATTCCTTGGTGATTACTGGTCGATAAAAGGGAAAAAGTATCTGAGCCATTTCATGGTCTTTGACTCTGAAATGAAGGTTCAAGGTCATTGTGTGGTGCCGAAGCTATTAGCTTGTAAAATGAAGCAAGCACTGCACTGAGATCATCTACACGTACACACACAAACAGATGGCTGAGTTTCCCATTAAACAGACATGAGATAATCTTCTCAGCTTGACCATGGAGCAATCATATGGGACTCCACCAAATGGAGCCATTGTACAAACTGTGCCTGGTGGAGGGAAATTAAACAATTAAAGCAAGCGAGGAAGCCCTGATGTGTGATTTGTTGTTTATGTGTGTGTGTATGTGTAAGCATGACTCTCTGTGTGGTATTGTGCCATAATTACCAACCACATCGGTGCAACGTTCTTGTCACAATGGTGACAAAAGACTGTCATGTACTACATTCAAAACTAAGTCCGGATGACAGAGAAATTACATGAACACACACCCTGCGATGACACACGCACAAACAAAAGGCTAATTCACCAACACCCTCATCTTCCCTCTCACAATCTAACATCGCTATGCTCAATATTTCACACATAAAAGAAAAAAAAAAAAAATCCTTCCTTGATTAGACCCATTTTCCAGGTTTACTTGACCGGTCTGAATGGAAAGGCAGTGGAGGCTGCAATTCGTAATTTTCCAGTCCAGGAGTCCATCTACTGCACAATAATAACCCGTGGTTTGTTATGGGCAAATGAAGAACTCCAGAGTAGTATTAAGGAGACCTGGGAAGGGGGTGAGGGGAGGTAATGGACGGTCACAGGGACACAGATCGTAGCTGTAAGACAGAGCGTTTTGGTTTCCCACTGTTACAGAAGAGTGGAAATATGGGTATTAGAGAAACCCCCTTGGAAACTACTGCTAAATGACCAGAAAATGCACATATTGGCTTTAGTTCATTTCTTTTTCGAGTGGGTGAGGGTGTTGCATGTTTAATGGTTGATTGTACTAAGATTAATATGTAGTTCCTCCTTGTTAAGAAAATGTGCACTTTAGCAAACTTTAAAAATAGTATACGTATTACAGAAGTTAAAGAACGTACTTAAGTGCAAAAAAGAATGTACTGTTTAATGTATTATTATGTATTACATATACTAGTCAACCAATCAAAATAAGTCTACTTCTTCAAAGCAAAACAAAATATTACTAAAACAATATAGTTATAACATTATTATAAAGTGTGCATTGCATTAGTGTACTTAAGCAGTGATGGGAATGACAGCGTTATAACCATCATCATCATCATCATCGTTCCTTTATTTCATACTCTTAGGTCCATATCCACAAAAAGTAACAAAATACAAAACAATACAAACATAAATATACATAGCACAACATTACTTAAAAACATACAAACATTCATTCCAGCGCTTCCAATACCAGGAGGAGTACTTAGTATCACTTAATGTAGGATCACTTAAAACCATTATAATTGCATTTCTTAAGTTACTCAATCTACACATGAAATGATACACATATTTCCTTAACACAGCATGAAGAGTAGGAATATTATTATACACAAACATCTGACTTGCACTCGTCTATCTTGGGAGCCTAAGCAACATTCTCAATGCATCGTTAAATGCCACCTGAAGCTTTTTCATTTTTAACTTTACTATAATTACACCACAAGCGCGCTGTATACAAAGAAGTACAACAAGCCCTAAAAAGTGCTATTTTAACCTCATCTGTACACATAAAAAATTATGAGCCAACAAATTTGCTTGTCCATACAACTTGCAACATTATTGCTGCACATCCTCATCATCATCATTCAAATCATCTTTGATAATCTTTGGTAATATTTGATATTTTGTTTTATTCGCCACATTTAATACTTGATCACCTAGATAAAAAGATGGAAAAATTAGCTTAACCCTTTAACTGTCACTCCCATTTTAGACATAAAAATGCACTATCCAGACTTAAATTTTTATATTTCATGAATGAAAACATTTTGTAATATGATTTTAATGTACATTTTCGGGTGGTAATGCAATGTCTGATTTTAAAAATGCCTTTTAAAGGATGAATTTTGAGATTTTAAGTTTTGAACTGATACATAATTTCTTATGATTTTTTTAAACTTGATGGGAAAAGGGCAATGAAGAAAGTCTTTTGTGACAAAGGTCAGAACTCATGTTATGATGTAGAATTGTTTAAGTTGCACTCTTGAAATATATTATTCTATTAATTTTCCTACATAATTTGTAATACCAAAATATGGTAAAATATCTATTTAGGAGTCTTAGACCTTTCCAACGCTGTATAGTTTGTCATGATTAGATTAGGATTTATTTGTAATATGGTGAAGTAAACTTAGGACAGTTAAAGGTCCTCTTTGGTTTTGACAATCATAACCACACTCTTTTTGCTGTAAAATTTTATATCAAACTGTACGCCATAGCTTGAACATATACGAAGCAAATGTTGCAATCCCACACAGGTGACATAACAACTAAGTCATCAGCATACGTCAGACAATCACAAGACAATCTCCTACACTTCCAGTTTTATACTTGTTTAACTTTAAAGAAAGATTATCCATATATAAAATAAAAAGAAATGGTGTTAGTAACAACATTATTTTTTTAGTAACGAGTAATCAAACGAATTACTGTTTCCTCCGTTACAGACAATAAAATGTGTTATTATAATATTATTTTTCAGTTCATCTGAATTGATGCACAGCGTACCTATATTTGACAGACCGTAAACTCCAGTGTGAAGGCACACGACTAGCCATCGTTTTGTCTCACACACACGCAAAGAAAGATACAGAGCGAAAGAGACTTACATACCATGCGGAATTGACGCGTTACATGTAAACAATATACTTTTCTGTATTTTCCTGTCAAAATAACAGCGCTTGTATGGAATTCTTCAGCTTTTTAGAACTGCCGGTTTCTCCAGTAGTAGGAGGAGCTAATGCGCAAACGGCAATCTCATTGGCTGGTGCTCACCTATTATCGTCCCTGTTTTGATTCCAGCAAATCAGTTCGAGCGAACGCAGACAACGTGATTAATATTCATGAACCCAGCAGCTCATTAATCTTTTGTGCATTTTTTATTGCTATTACTAGTAGAATTCGTAGTAGCTTTGTTATCTAAATTATCATAATGTCATATTATACTGTAATGCTTGACTGACTGATGCTAAGTTACTTATTTACTTATTTTTAAGTGTACTCAGATATTTTTTTAAAAAACTGTGCCATTAAGCTTTATATATAGTAGTCAGCATTTAAACTGGATCAAAACCTTTCATCAAAGTTGTCCTAAAACCAAAACAAAACCTATTCTTGTCTTAAGACAACTTAGATGAACTTTTTTGATCTGCTTTAAATGTTGAATACTACATAATAGTATATCAGATATTTAATATTAGTCTGGTGAGTAAACAAAAAAAAAAAAAAAAAAATTGTTTCATTTAAATTTCATTAATTTAGCACATTTAATATTGGGGGCATCCAAGTTATTTGACATATTTGAACTTTTTTTTTTTAAGTAACACAGTAGTTACTTTCCCTGGTAATTAGTTACTTTTATAATGATGTAATTTGGTTACTAAGAACTAACTAGTAACTATAACCAGCTACTTTTTTAAAGTAACATGCCCAGCACTGTATTTAAGTGTGTTAAGACACATACAGTAGTCATTAAAGTGTACTCTCTGAAGTAATTTAAGTGCTCTTTATTTCATTAATAATATATACTATCTGCAAGTACCATTTTTTATGTACTTTTGAGATTTGAAGTACACTACAAGTGCACATCCAGTACAATTAAGCACACTTCTATTTCACAAAGGGTGTTACCCAGCCCTCATCATGAAACTGTTTCACTAATCTTTTCTGTGTCTCATTAAATCGGTTTTAACAGCATCACCTTTGACTGCATATAATGAATTAACACATCCCCACAATCATTTGTTCATGAAGTGTTTTAAGGGAGTTTAAGAATTTAGACTGGATGAATAATACACAGCCTCTTCAGTGATAAATGGTTTTATTACCTCTGTATTTTCCTCTATGTGACTTAATTTTCCCTTGCATCCATGTCAATATTGAAGTCAGCCATGATTTTACCGCTCTCGTTTCCATCGGTGCTCTTGCTACGTGCTTCGACAGAGACAGCCAATCAGCAGTCACAGATCTCCTTGATGAATTCCAGTAGTCTTGAATGTCATTAGGGGACCATGACACAAGCTAGGTTTTTCATCTGGCTCCATTTTTACATAAAGGTCAAGCTTACCCAAGAATTATGCAGATGACCTTTCTGGATCTTCAATTAAAATGTGCCAACTCGAATAGAGATGGAGGAGTACAGTGAACTAAAGGGTAGTTACACCAATTTTTGCAGTTTTTTAGAGGGTTATCTCTTGGGGTTGAGGTAGAAAAAGTGGTTGGGATTTGGGGTTTTCACTTCTAAATCACTTCTTAATCTGAATAGAAGAAGAACCAACAGATCATCAACACACCCAAATTATTTCTAAAGCTTTGAATGAAACCCCCACTAAATAAAACTTGCTTAATTCTGTTTTTTGTTTTTTTTTTGCTAACTGGTTTAGGCTGGTCTTTGATGATACACTGGTCTCTTAGCCTGGCCAAGCTGCCTTCAAACTAGTATTTAGCTGTTTTAGCTGGGTGGCCAGTTGGTCTCCCAGCTTGACCAGCTGAAAAATGGCCAAACCTCTCTAAAATCAGCCAACAGACCAATCTATGAGTCCAAGCAAATTGGTTTAATATACATACATAATGTAATACAATATATAATTCTTAATATGCAGCGGCTATTTGCACTAAGTGTAAATAGCGATTGATGCTATTTACACTAAGTCTTAAAAGTGTCTCTATGTTAAAATAGCAGGATTTTCTGCTGTTTATACTACTTATTCCAAATAGTGGCACTTATCTGCACCTCATCATTGTAGTACATTATAAAACAGTATGCAGTAATAATGTATTGAGTGTAAATTATAATTTTAATTCAATTTATTAAATTGTCCCACCTTATTGGGACAATAAAGCACTCCCTACACCTACCCTAACCCTACCTAATACTTCATTTTCAACTTTTTGATTTTTCCTTCATTTTAATTGAAAATAAATGCCTTGTCTGATCTGATATGAGTTTTGAAAATGGAGAAAAATAAGTTTTGCAAAAGCCGCATTCGATCCCGGATCAATTGTGTCAAAAAGACTATGACATGAGCTTTACTATCTACTCCACTGGAGCTGTTGATTAACAATTGTCTAGTAGTGTTGACCAGCCCAATCACACGTTGGTGGGCGGAGTTAGTGTATATAGCCTCTGCCAGTAAGGAAAAATAAACACTCCATTCCTAATATATAATGATAAATCTTATTTATATATTTTTATTTGACAGTTTGTTCTGGTTCTTGAATCTGATTGGCTGAGAGGTCTTTCCAACTATAAATATTCCCCAATATCACCACAAGAACTGCTTCAACCTTTGTATTACTCTGCTTGCAGCATTTCTCACAGAGAGTGTCATGGCAGATGGCAAAACCCACTATAATTTCAAAAGTATTACATTTGTTTTGTCACAGAAGGTAGTTTTAAGAGGCAAAGTATGCGGTTGTTTAAACTTCATTATACTGGGGCCGTTAAATGCTTGAATCTGATTGGCTGATGAATGTTCTGAAGGTATGCATTATTTTCAGGGAAACACACAGCGAATGTAGTTCCAGGCAGCTCTTGACCGCATTACATGTCTATATCACTTCGCTGCTCTGACGATTAACAACTTAAAAACTACATGACATTTTTCACAAACAAGTTAACAACGGTGCTGTTCCTGAAGAAAATGAACTTAAAGTTTCACTATTAGTAGAAACACTGCTGCCGATCATTTTTGATAGACGCACAGACTCAGAGAGAGCTTAATCTTTCGCTCTCTCTATTTCCGTCTGTCTGTCTGAACTTCATTATTAACTACATTCGTCTCCTATCAATGGCTCAAGCGTCATTACTAGGTCTAAAATGACGTTTTGGAATTAGCAAAGGAGGCGTTGGATGAGCTGCGTAAGAACTTAATCCTACTCACAATAGTGTTTTAAGGACAAAAAACGGATGAATGCCTTGAAATATATCATCTGATCAATGTCTTGAGGTGTGGTAACCGTAGTGTTATGTAAGGAATAACTGACGACGGGCCATAATGTGGTTTGTTTATAAAATTATTTGAAAATTTGCTTAGAGATGTTCAGAGATGTAAGCTCCTGTTATAATTTAGTTTGGTTAGTTTCTTTATCAAGGACTTTCAGTTCTTCACTTTTAAAGTTAATCTTTGTTTCCTGTTTTCTTTGTTTTATGTTCCTGTCAGATTTTTAGTCGCCATGACAATTTATTAATTATTGCACACCTGTTTGCTCTTCAACTTGTTATAACTGTGTATTTAAGTTCCTCTTGCGTTGGTGTTCAGCTGCCAGTTATCGTTAGTGTTAAGGTTGTGTTTACCTCAGTTACTTGTTCTTGGATTTGTCTTTAAGTGTTTATTTCCCTGAATCTTTGCGCTTTACCAGAACCACTGCTGACAGCTCCACACCATTCACTGCTCATGAAACCACAGAGAACAGCCTTACCTCGGCCAGTTCATCTGGAATTTAAAGTCTCTGGAATTTGATGTCTCTGATGTTTCTAGTGGTTAAACATGAGCTATATTTCATCTTGGGTAAAAAGCTTTATTACTTTATATAGAACTTCAAGCTTTTGTACTTTTAAATTAAATGTTATCATCTTTTATAATGGCTGTTATTGTTTAATAAACATTATTGTTCAATAAAACATATTTTACACTTTTAAAAATAAAGATGCTTTAAAAAACGTTCTTCACAGCGATGCCATAGAAGAACCATTATTGGTTCCACAAAGAACCATTCAGTCAAAGGCTCTTTAAGAACCATCTCTTTCTTACCTTTTTATAATCTGAAGAATCTTCAGATCTTAAAGGTTGTTTATGGAACCATTTATACAAAAAGGTTATTCTACTGCATCGTGAAGGACCTTCATTTATAAGAGTGTATATAAATAATAGTAATATTTAATTAATAATAGTGTTTAATATTTAGAAGCTGTATGTGTTAATAGTGATTTTAGTTTTTCTGCCATTAGATGACGACATCTTTTTATGAGTCGGTAGCAAGTTGTTGTCATGAATCTGGTCGGTGACCTTCAGTCCGCTCACCACCAGATGTCGCTCTCGCAGACTGTTGCATTGCACCCCGGACTACTACTCCCATCACCCATTGCGCTGATTGCGTCAACACCTGTGGCCAATCAGGCGCCCTATATAAGCCCCAGACTTTCCCTCTGTTACTCACGGAGTATTGTAGTTATTTCTATGGTTGTTTTGCGCATGTTTCCATGTTTCTTAGTTTCCTAGCTCCCTAGTTTCCAAGTTCCCTTGTTCCCTAGTTTCCGTGTTCCCGAGTTCCCGAGTTCCCGAGTTCCCTGTGTTTAGCTTTCTCGCCTGGCCTTCTCGTTTTGTCTGTCTCGCCGCCTGCCTTCTGGACTCTCGTTCGTTTTACGGATTACCCCCTCGCTTTGCCCTCCTGGATTACGTTCGCCGATCTTCGACCCACGCCTGCTACACGGCCTATTCCCACGTCTTGCCTTTGATACACCTGTTTGCTGTTGTCTACTCTGCCTGTTCAACCATGTCTTTGTCTCGTCCCATTAATAAAAGCTTGCATTTGGATCCGCTCGCTTCTCGCCTCTCTCCCACCGTTACAATTGTATTGAAACGGGTTGTAAACAAGGACGTTTTTGCTTTAAACAACACCTTGTAAGACGCAACCAACAAATGCATTAAGTAGCATTATCATTGGAAAACACCTTAACAGTTAAAAACGATACTATGACAAAGATATCGCTTTCCTCAGCAGACAGCTTTGTATTCTGAAAATGAGACTAAGCTGAAGAATGAATGTTGTATCATATGCAGGTAATATCACACTCTCTCAAACGTTTCTTTGCTACTAGTTTGAGAGATGTTTTTAAATTAAAAACAGAGGATTGGGCTTAGCTGTCTAACTATGGGTTTTGAATCCGTGGTGGAAAGAAGTAGTTCTGCACACAAAGGATTTTTAAGACTTGTATAAATGCAATATTACAGTCGTAGCCATGTGATATCGCTCTATATCAGCATGGTTGGGATTACCTACAGCCAAATCACAACCATGCTGATACAGAGCCATATCACACGTATGTATTTGCTCATTTATGTTTATAATATATACAACTAACCTGGTTTTGCTGGTAAGTACATATAGCAGGAAAGCACTTTCATGAGATATTCTGCATTTAGTGAATGTCTAAGAGATTGTGCTTGATAAATGTGATGCTTTCAGCTGAAAGAGAAAAAAAAAACTGTCCATTTGTCACAGCTGGACTAGCAGTCATTAAGTCAGTAGAAATGTACAGATGTCTGCTACTAAATCAATGACAGAATCCTCTATAATAATTTCCAATAACTGCAATAATTGTAATTTTAAGCTACAGACCTTTTCTGTTAATATAATACCAAAATAATAGCATTGTTAGGTGGCTGTCCTTTATTTCACTATCTCTGTCCTCTGCCTGTCTTTTCTGTTCATGTAATCTAATGGAGTGGGGTTTGAACTGTATTGATTTTAAAAGTGAAATGTTGGGATGAAGTGGGACTTGGGGGTTTGGAGCACAGTGAGAAACAGAGACAGGCAGGGAAAGTCAATGGGATAAATCGTATCTATTATGAGTCTCAGTGGTGTCTTAAATGGCGGCAATTACATAGAAACACTTGAATGGCCGATTCAGCCAGTGTGTCTCCCGCGCTGTAGGCCGGAAGGGCGCCTGACCCGAAATCACACGGATGTACACGCGTACATATAAAAGCAAAAATATGCATGCACGCACATGCTTACAAATAATCTCTGCTAATCCTTAGATCTCTGTGTGTTTTTCAAACGCACAGGCTTTTGGCCCCTCTTTATGAGCACGGGGCAGCTGGATATGAGCAGTAGGGGGCGCTAGTCACCTGTGGCAGCATGGCAGAGCAACACTATGGCTCATTTGGTAACAAAATCCTCATAAATGTGTTGTATGCTGTCTGTTTTTTTATTCAGTAAAAACAAATATCTCTTTATTTCGTTTTTAATCATGCGAGAAAGAAAGCTCTAATCCTACAAATCAAGTAATTTCGTCTTGTGTGTGATTAAGCATACATTTATTTGAAATGAACGTGAAATACATACATCATTATATCTCAAAGGGATCCCACCCTGCTCCCATAACAAGTGTGCATAATTTGTAAGGGTAATTTATGGTAATGTTGGAGAGAGTATGATAGAGGAGAGATTAAACTAATTAGACTTGCATGCTTTGGGAAAATACATTTCACCCACGTTAACAGTGCACTCTGGGAAGAGGAGAGTTATTTTTCCCATGAGTGTCTCTATAGGGTAATGCTGCAATACAGGTTTGGGTTATTAAAGTCATTTCAGCTTGGTCTGGGAAATTTGTTTTGGCCTGTGCTTGCTGATACTGACACTCAAATGATTTTAAGTACAGCATGCACATTTTGGAAATTTGCATTGGGAAATATTTTGATTGAACGCACAGCTAGTAAATCAGCATTAGTATTACCGTTGGAAGAACAGGAAATCGGGTCGTCCACTCTTTCAGTTATGTTCAGTGTAACTTATCTCAGTTCAGGTCACTTCAATCCATGAAGCTTTAATTAGCTTAACAAATATAACTGTGTGCAAAGCATTTACAGATGACATCTAAACTATGACTCCCAGATAAAAGCATGATTATAATATTTACAGGCATATTATAAGTATAAACTGTTCTGCATTATTCATTTAGGACATTAATTTTATTTCACAATGGCTTGACATAAGAAAACCAAAATAGTCTGGAAGTGTGCTTATTTACTAGCTCTGCAGACCCTTGATCACTCTCATGGTGATTTATCCTCAATAAAAAATAATGCAAGTAATAATACAAGGGCACTTGAAATAAAACAACACTCAGTCCCCCCTTATTAAATTGCATTCAGAGTTTTAATAGTCCTATTTTAGTGTTAATCTTAATGTCGCACTATGGGCAGTCTGATTAATTAATGTTTTCTTGTTAAATTATAAGCCTGAAAATTGAATATCAAGCCACATGTAATTATGCTTAATGGAAAGAGGGAGTGAAAGAGAATGAGACAAAGAGTGAAAGTGTTAAAAGGTTCCTTTTTCTTTGCTAGGTCTCTCTCTCTCTCTCTCTCTCTCTCTCTCTCTCTCTCTCTCTCTCTCTCTCTAAAAGTAAAGTTATCAAAATAATGAAATAACTTATCTGAAGAGAATCGATGAGAATCGTGTGATAGTAATAAAAAACAACAACTCATTTCAACTTTTCCAAAGTCTAGATTTCTTTTTTGCACTCTCTCAACCACAGGTGCGGTTCCCAAAACATCACTATATGGTCTTAAGTTCTGTCGTTACCACATAGTGGTTATGATTTGCCGTTTCCTGCCATGTCCAACAAACATTCGCAAACAAAACAGCAAACTTGTGTGGATGGAACTACTGCTCTCGACCTACATTTGGCAGATGCTTTTATCCAAAGCAACTTACATTGCAACTTACAACTGTATGTACATCATACATACAGTTGAGGTCAAAAGTTTACATACACCTTGCAGAATTTGCAAAATGTTAATTATGTTAATGTTAATTTACTTGAATGATCCACAGCTGTGTTCTTTTTGTTTAGTGATAGTTGTTTACATCCAGCAGGATGTTATTGCAAAATAAACCCATTCATTATAATATAATATAATATATAATTTATATAATTTAATATATTAATATATATTATTACTATTATTATTATTATTATTATTTTGTTTAGTGATAGTTGTTCATGAGTCCCTTGTTGGTCCTGAACAGTTAAACTTCCAGCTGTTCTTCAGAAAAATCTTTCAGGTCCCATAAATTCTTTGCTTTTTCAGCATTTTTGTGTATTTGAAC
>JAHKKF010521446.1:0-10953 GCA_019740295.1 Labeo calbasu
ACACTGGCAGTCAAAAGTTTAGAATAATTAAGATTTTGTAATGTTTTCGAAAGACACCTCTTATTTTTTTTAAATCAAAATTTTAGTAAAAAATTTAATTACATTTTTGGAATGCATTTGTATATAAAAATGTCATATTTAAATACATTTTAAAATGTCATTTACATTTTTTGAAAATATTTTTATATAACAATTTAATTTGTAAATTGTAATTGACTGACTGTATTTGTTTTGTAAATTTGATAAATTAAAATATGTAAAAAAAATATATATATATAGTTTTGGCATATATATGGCATTTTTAAAATGTAATTATTATTATTATCATTATTATTATTTATTTATTTTTTTTTTTTCCCTCAAGCTTTGTGACATTGCTACAGATGCTGTTTTTTTTTGCTCCGTAATCTCCATAGCTAAACTGATCACATCCTTTTACCGTAATACTTGAGGAACATTGCCTTTTCCCGTTTTGCTTATGGGAAGCCAGTTCATGTCCTGAGAATTGTATTGTGTCGTTAAGACCAGTCAAACATTAACTGACAGGAAGTGAAGAGGGAGAAAAAAACAGAGAGTTGAAAATAGAAAGACAGTGATGGTGAGGTTGTAACAGTGATCTCATTTGCTGTTTGTTCCTCCTGACTGGCGTCGCTGTGTTGAGCTGTCTGCTGAGGCAATGAGACATGGACATGGGGAATCTGGGAGCTGGAGGAAGAGAGCAGTCAGCTGAGGCGGTGTAGATGGCCATCTGTCTCAGGTCTCCTCTCACTCAGCGCAGATAACAACCTCTGCTCACCCAGTAGGATAATTCAATCTTCTCCATGCGCCATCCATGGACTCGCCCTCTCCTCAGAGACGGCCCAGATACCAGATACTCTCAACAAAGCTTTACCAGTGTGACTTTGTGCAAATCGTGATGCCATTGCATTGCATGATGCTATATAAGCGATAAAAGCTACTTTCCCATGTTAATCAGAGTTTTTGTTGACATATTCTTGGTTTCTGCATCTGCAGTGTTATTCTGAATAGCCCTGCCCTGCTTTGCATAAATGATGAAACGGCTTCTGATTGGCTGTGATCAAGAAGCTGATTTGTGTTTGGTGTCGACAGAACGATTACTTTTGTTTGGAATCTTGTCTGGTAAGGACATGGTGATAGACATGTTTCTCAGATTCAGGAAAGTTTCCAAAGTAAACAGGCTCAGGAACATTATGAGCAGTGTAGCCTCAGACAGTACGCCCACAAAACACCCACAGACCATTCACGGACCATCTGATGCTGACTGCACTCAAAAACAGCAAGCGCAGCCTGAAGTCACCTACTTTAGTGTATTGGCTGCGATAAGGGGTTTTCAAATTTGTTGATGCCAAGAAATGTTATTTTAGTATTGAGGGGTCATATGATGCGATTTCATGTTTTCCTTTGTCTTTGAAGTGTTACAAGCTGTAAAATTGCAAAGATTAAAGTCTCAAACCCAAAGCAATATTCTTTATAAAAGTTAAGACTCCGCAACGCCTCCCTAAAGCAGCTCATTTAAACACGCCCCTACGTCTACGTCACGGTAGATTTGCATAATAGCGCCCAAATGTGCTATTACCAAACTGTTATTCTCAATGTAGCCATGTTGCAGCCACCGGCATGTTGTGGAGACACTGTGTGTTTTGTTGCGAAAGCGAAAGTACTTTTAGTCTTCCAAATGAGTATACAACTAGAAATGAGTGGTTACGTTATATTTACGACACTGTTTCAGAACAGTAGAATGCATATATTCGAGTGTGTGCAGTGCATTTTATGGAGGATTGTTTCCTGAACCTGGCAGAGTAGCCTACAATGCAAGCTGTACACAAGGGGTTAAGGTTATAAAGTAGGGCACTTCCAAGTTGCAAGGACAGTCTGGCGCTTCTGACTCACAGCCTGTAATTACGTTTTCATATTTAAAGAATTTGCTACTGGCTATTCAAATGCAGACGTGGTGTTATTTTTACGCAGCACATATCGGTAATTATGTCCTCACTGGATGCGACAAAAGCCTAATTTATAATGAGTTTTATTGTTTTTGTCTCGTCGTGCCGGGACGCGGCATCATAACATGGTAGGGAGCGTAACACATCACAATGCACTGAATAGCTGGCCAATCAGAGAACACCTTGCTTTTCAGAACTATGAGCTTTGTAAAAAATCAACACGTTTCAGAAAGGCAGGGCAGAGAGGAGCAACAATAATGTACATTATGTGGAAAATAGTGTTTTTTGAACATCAAACCACATAAACATATTATTATTTTTCATCATATGACCCCTTTAAGTTTTAAAACCCATTTTTTTTTTTGGTTTTTGTAATTTTTATTAGTTTGTCTATATAGTTTTTATTTTACTTTCAGTTAGTTTTAAACATTTTTAACAATTTTAAACTATTTTTGTACATCGAATTATAGTAAAAGAAAATGAGACGTACTGCAAATATACTAAAATAATTTAACTGAAACTTTTTTTTAAGTAACTTTTTTTTTTTTTTAATGGTAACGATAATAACCCCGATGCCTCAGAAGCAATGATACCCTTTTGAGGAACACACCTATGTGTTTTCATGAAAACAAACAAACCAAAAACATATCATGTGATTATTTTTTTTTTTTTTTTTTAATTGCATGATTGGCTAACCCCAGAAATCATACTAAAGTTGTACTAAAACCAAAATAAAATAGTGAATAAAATAAAAAGATTGTAACAAAAATTGAGCATTCAGGAATTTTTCGTTTGAGCTGTTTATTAGCAAATAAAAAATATATAATTGGCCACACCTATATATTCTGCATTGTTCTGTCTAGTTTTAGTTTGCTCCATACTTAAGTAAATTACCTGTCGGTAAGCCCCTCCCATCAAATGTAGATAAGCCAATGGCAGTTGACTATCAAGGGTTAGTTTCAAGGGTCAGTCAAGTCTGTCTCTTCCAGTCTAAGGCTATGTCTACATTAATCCTGATACATTTGAACATGGTGTTTTTGTTTTAAAACACACTCCATCCACACTAGCATTTTCAGGCGTTTTCAAAAAGTTTCTCATCCACACTAAAACGTTGAAAAATGTTACATTCGCTTTACTGCTCATATGTAAAACCTCATAAAAGCTCACTGAGATACAGATGGAACAGACATTATTCGTGCAGTTCCTCTGGCAGGATAATTTTATTTACAAAAGTATCCCAGCATTCACGTACAGGTCACACTCACTCACCATTATATGTCTGATCTAAAACGCAACTGCGCTCGTGTTTTGCCACAGGACAGCAATTGTGAGTAAATGTTCTGTCATCTTTGCAGGTCTGTGATAAGAAGAGTGTACAAAGTAACATCTTTAGCAACAGTGTAACAGTGAATAGCACATAACAGGCACAATACCAGTATAAACATAGATATCTAATGGTACAATATGTGTCATGACTAAACGTGCGTCATCGTTTTCAAAAGCCTCTGTTTTCACAGTCCACACTACAATGCAGCAACAGCGTTTTCAAATTTATCCACTTCGTAGAGCGAAAAGGTGCATTTTAAAATGAAAACATATTAGTGTGGACAAGGCCTAAGCTGCAAAGTGGACCAGAATTTGTCTCGCTAAACAAGAATATAAGAAGTTTCCAATATGGCAGAGAGAGTACTACATTAAAAAGCTTGGTTGTATATAAGGCCATAGGATTGTCCCACATTCTCAGGTAAAAGACTAAAAATCTTTAGCAAGGGGAAGAGCCAGTGAACGCCAGGTTTCTGTAGATCATATGAAACTAAATTAAACAGGAAGATTCCAAAATGAACCAGATTCAGTGTAGTCTGAGAACAGAAAGAGGAATCATTTATTCAGGAAGCTCACAGCCTGATCTGAGTAGACAGAAGCCACAGACACCGCTGTCATGTTCTCTGTGCCCCACACTTTTTTTTTTTTTTTAATAGCTTGACTGTGTTATCAGAGGTTTATGTTAACATGTGCTCACTAAGATAGAGGGGAGCACATTATTAAAGCACACTGAGTGATTTGTATATACCTCAAACTTTACTGTGCTATTTTCTTCTCTAATCGTCCCTGTCATATTACATTCAAGCACCAGGCATGCATTTGTCATCTCATTATATTATCCGTGCACTCATGGCAACCTTGGAGTCTGGCTCATTATTCTGGATCTGCCCACACACTTGATGAAGCCTGCACATTCATAACAACAATGTATTAGCACTTCATTTCTGCTGTTGCTGTTTACAACCACACACCTGAAGTACTTGTAAACATTCAGCCGCAAACACTATGGCTGAGCTCTTGTTTTTTTGCCAGTTCAACAAAAAGTTTTTCTTTTTGTTTTTAATTAGTTATGTTTTTATTTTTTTGTTTTAATGCTTTCATTTTCTGTTGTGTACAGACAAACACCAAAAGCAGAACGAACCACTAGTACTAAAAACGTGATGTTGACCATCATATGACACTGAAGACTGGAGTATTGACTGCTGAAGTTTAAGCTTTGCATCACAGAAATTTAATTTTTAAAATCTATTAAAATAGAAAACAGTTAGCCTATTTAGAAATGTGATAGTATTTCACAATTTAACTTTTATCAAATGACTGCAGCCTTGGTGAGCATAAGGGACTTCTTTAAAAAAGCACGAAAGAAAAAGCTTACCTAAAATATGTTTTACTAAAATATACTTTTAATGATTTTAGTTTACCCAAAAATGAAAATTCTGTCATTACTCAACCTCAAACCTGTAAGACCTTCGTGCATCTTCAGAACACAAATTAAGATATTTTTTTATGAGATCCATGACCTTTCTGACCCTGCATAGACAGCAACGCAACTACTACGTTCAAGGCCCAAAAAGTTAGTAAGGACATTGTTAAAATAGTCCATGTGACATTTAGTGGTTTGACCGTAATTTTATGAAGTTATGAGAAAAATTAACATCGGCACTTGCACTTGTTGTATTGTGGCATTATATTAATAATATCAGTGTTTTATGGGCTTCTGCCCCTCAGTTTTCTGTTATTTAGAAAAACCACGTATCCTGTAAACATGAAAAAGCATTACTACACATACAGAAGACAACACATGTCTTTGTCAAAGTGTTCAGAGCTGCTGGAATAGACACTTCCTCTTGTGTACAATTGTAGGGCTCTTGTCTCCATCCAAATAGCCTGTGTTCTGTCTGAACAACTGATACTGACTTTATCTCAACGTTTCTTATTTCCACCCTTTCCACCACTACAAATCATCCATTTGTGTTGTCAGTGTCATGAAATAAAAACAATCATCTAGTTCACCCAAAAATAAAAATGATTGTAATTTACTCCCCCTCATGTCATTACAAACCCATATAACTTTGTTTTTCCAGTAGAGCACAAAAGGTACATTTTTGAAGAATCTCACATCAAATGTGGTGTCGTTAGATGCACCTCATCAGCTTTGACGTCAGTGACGTCAAACATCATTAGTTATTAAATGATCAATCATCACTGATGTCAAACTGTCCATTTAAAATTAAATTCACACTGAGTCATTTCTCATAAGCTATATCTGTAGGGTGATGAAGTTATACATTCTTCGCTTTTAGTAGCTTTTAGATTTCTGATGGACAATTACTGTAGGTGGAAATGCTTTTTCCTCTAAAGCATCTTAATCTTAAAATGCATGGTGTATGTATGTGAATAACAGTCTTGTTCATGTACTGGTCAATAGAGTGAGTAATGCATAGCATGTTTTAAGAGTGATGTACTGTAGGCACAACCAGGTCACCTAGTGTGAGGTTTGACAGCATGATGTGTCACAGTGAGAGATAAGGGACGAGCACATGCGGTCTGCAGTGAGAAAGATAAGTTCATGTCTACATGATGAACTTTGACCTGACTTATAACACATACACAAGTCATCCTTGACTGTAAGAGATACTGTTTTTACTCTAAGTACATATACGTACAGCATTAAGTTTACAAAAATATATAACGTGATGAGATTTCGCTCCTTAGCCAAAACTGTTTGCTCTGGAACAAATAATAGGATAATGAGACCAAAGACTTCCCGTTAGATTTACCCAAAACAAATTATATCATGTTTGTCCACTATAGAGACATCAGAGCCAGTGGAAAATTGCAGAATATCTAACCGAAGTGAGGCTGCTCTTGGTGTGTTCGTAAGCACTGAATGGCCGCTGACGCCTGGCGCTCACATCTCTAAAAACGCTGAAGCTAATTTTCAAATTGACGTTATAATTATTAACAAACAGCATATTTGATGTCTAAAAAAACTTAAAACTACATTTCATGACACAAAAACAGTATTATTTATAAGAGGATTTGGGTCTCCACCATAACACTCACTGTGAGAAATAGCGAAAGCAGAGTGACACAGACTGTAAAACGGGTGGAGTACGGGTGGAACTAGAATATTGCACTCCTCTCAGCCAATCAAATTCGAGGACCAGAAAGAACTGTTGTATAAATATACAGTTGAGGTCAAAAGTTTGCATTCCCATTTCAGAATCATTATTTTACCAAAATAAAAGGGATCGTGCAAACTGCATGTTATGTTTACTTCGTACTGACCTAAATAAGATATTTAACATAAAAGATGTTTACATATATAATCCCCTTGATTATTAATACTGTTTTGTTGCCTGAATGATCCACAGCTGTGTTTTTTTTTTTTTTTCTGTAGTGGTAGTTGCTCATGAGTCCCTTGTTTGTCCTGAACAGTTAAACTGCCTTCAGGTCCCACAAAATTTTTGGTTTTCCAGCATTTTTGTGTATTTGAACCCTTTCCAACAATGACTGGATGATTTTGAGATCCATCTTGTCACACTGAGGACAACTAAGGGACTCATATGCAACTATTACAGAAGGTTCAAACACTCACTGATCCTACAGGAGGAAAAATCACGCATTAAGAGTTGGGGGTGAAAACTTTTGAACAGAATGAAGATGTGTATCTTTCTTTTTTTTTTTTTTTTTTAGTAAAGAAGCTACAGAAGATAGTTACATGTTTCCCAGAAGACAAAATAAGTTAAATTTACCCTGATCTTCCCTCCCCCTGCTTCTTAATGCATCGTGTTTATTTCTGAAGCATCAGTGAGCGTTTGAACCTTCTGTAATAGTTGCATACAAGACCCTCAGTGTGGAGAGATGCATCTCAAAAGGGACTCATGAACAACTATCACTAAACAAAAAAACACAGCTGTGGATCATTCAGGTAACAGCACGGTATTCAAGAGTATTCAGTATTCAACACAGAATCAAGCATATGTAAACTTTTGAACAGGGTCATTTTTATAAATTTAACTGTTATTTTCTCTTGTGGACTGTATGTAAGCATATTTTATGTGAAATATCTTATTCAGGTCAGTACTAAATAAAAAATAACATGCATTTTGTAAGATCCCTCTTATTTTGGTAAAGTAATTCACATCTTTAATCATTCTGAAAAAGGGATGCACACTTTGACCTCAACTGTATATAGAACCTGTGTGTGCAGTAGTATGGAATGATGACTCAGTGAACTCTTTTGATGTGTAGCATGGCTGAAATTCTTCTTAATAACAGAAAGACAGTAACCAGCAGGGATTTAGCACTCGGTCCCCTCCGCTGGCATCTCCATGGTAACAGCGCAGGGCTGGAGACATGAGTAAAAAGCAGAGGAATGATTAAAGATAAAGAGTATGTCCTTCTGTTGCTGCACATGCTCTCACACATATTGGGTCCTCACCATTACAGTTGAGTTCAGAGGAAAAACAATGAGCTCTCACACACTCACCCACTCGCTAATCATGGCACATTGTGCCAAAGGGTTCTTTGTTGCAGAGCTTTTCTCTGCCAAGCACTGATATTAGTACCGTTTCTGCCTCATAATTCACACAGGACTAGAAATGCTAAACGAGTGTGCGCTAGTTTTCTTTTGTTGTGAATGTAATGCTGCTGGTTGTTTTGAGGTTTTAAAGTGCTGTTGCTTTTTTTTTTTTTGCATTATAAATGATGCAAGGTTTTAAGCATATTTTGTTTGGGTGACTCTCATGAAGCCTCTCAAGGACAAAACCAAATCATATTTGGTCACAAAAAAAGGAAGCGAAAAATAAGAAATGTTTTGATAATAATAATGATAATAGATCTTAATAGAAAGATAATAATGACTTTTTTTCTTTGTGACATGCTTTTTTATAATAATCATAACTGCATATAGAATAAAATGTAGGCCTATATATACACTACCATTCAAAAGAAATCAGTATTTTTTTAAACAAATTTAAGCTTTCATGAAACAAGAATTTATTATTTTGATTAAAGACTGTTTTATAATCTTACAGAAGATTTCTACTTCAAATAAATGTTTTTATATGCATATAGAGAGAGAAAGTGTGTGTGTTTATAAAAGATAGATATAATTAAATAAATGTTTATTATAAAAATGGTAAATGTTAAGAGTATAAAATAGACTACTTATTCCTGATTTTATAAATATCCATAGTTTGAATTTTTGTGTAGGCATCCGTTCAGTCAGCCAATCTGTTTCAATGAGCCCCTTTCTCTAGACAACCTTGCAGTCTTGAACTTTCAGTCTATTTTTAACTGACATCTTCAACCAAGAAAAGATTAAATGCACCAAAGATGGAAAACGATGACAATCTGTACCTGAATAGCCATTGTTAAGTGTCATGAACAAAGAACGGATTTTTGAGTCTAACCACAATTTAGCCACCTGAAGAAGGAATATACGAATGAACACAAGAGAGAATGGTTGCGGATATAGGTAGTAAATGCTATTTACTGACAGCAAAAATTGCTAAAATGAAATTTTATTCAGTATTTTATTTAAAGGATCAGTCCACTCCTGAATTAAACCTTTCTGATAATTTTCTCACCCCAATGTCATCCAAGATGTTCATGTCTTTCTTTCTTCAGTTGAAAAGAAATTAAGGTTTTTGAGGAAAACGTTACAGGATTTTTCTCCATATAGTGGACATTGAATGGGGTTGAAGGTCCAAAATACAGTTTCAATGCAGCTTCAAAGGGCTCTACACGATCCCAGCTGAGAAATAAAAGTCTTTTTCTTAAAAAAAAAACAAACAAAACAAATTTATATACTTTTTAAAATGCTCGTCTTGCATTGGCTCCATGATGTGCGCCTACAACTTCTCGCGTTACGTAATAACATTGGAAAGGTCATGGATGGCTAGTTCTTCATCTGCGTATTCCAGTCCAACATCATTTTTTTTTTTTTTTTTTTTTTTTACCTTTTTTTTTTGTAAAGGGCGTTTGACTTTGCACGTTCACTTTGTAAACACTAAGTCGGTACTTTGCCTACATCATGCGTGACCTTTCCAACGTGACTACATAATGTGTGAAATCGAGCTAGTGCCAGACAAGCATTTGTGGTTAAAAAGAATATACATTTTTTTTAAATTTCTTTTAGAAAATGACCGATCGTTTCACTAGATAAGACCCTTATTCCTTGGCTGGGATTGTGTAGAGCTCTTTGAAGCTGCATTGAAACTGCAGTTTGGACCTTCAACCTGTTGATCCCCATTTAAGCCCAGTGTATGGAACTCATGCAGAAGAACTACATCTTCTGTTAATCGAACAAGCATCCCAAGATGGTGGGATATTAGCCATTTAATCAGTCTGTCACTATTACAAGCCTTTTTCTACCTTTCTTCAAGTAGTTTAATTTGCTTTACATTTGCTTTTACATTTTGTTATATTGGAGTTGAATAAATCAGTGTCTCAGAGCAGAACCAACTGTGTAAAACAGCAGCCCTCTTACATTACAGTCACAACTGACCTATAAATAATATCACAGCAGGAAAAAGACATCCTTCCCAAATGCTTAAGCAGCACGAGAAGTATTGAGCATGAAGGCCATTAATTAACACAGTCATGTAATTAAATCACAAAAAAAAAATTCCTTTCCGTGTAGCTGTATTTGCTTTGAAAGATTCTGAAGTTTATTAAAAAGCAGTTAGTTATGTGTGCCTTTGTACTTGTTCTCTTAGTTTCTGTTGAACTGAATGGTAAGCACCGTTCTCAAACTTGTTCTGCCATTTTCTCTCTTCCACAGAATGAGAAACCGCTTGGTCATTCTGCAAGCAGGTCCAGCAACATTTCAAAGGTATGAAAATCCATTTCCTTTTCCTCTTCTACTGGGAGCGAGCGAGTGGCTTGGCTTTCTAGGGGGTCTGCACCTGCTGTCTGCAAATACTTTCATTCTCTCCTTAGTTTATTCAGTCAGGATTTCTAAGCAAGACTTTTCAGACTGAAATGTTTTTATTTGCCTGATGCGAAGGAGATTGGAAGGACGTTTTGTCTGACCTAGAAGCAAGAAAAAAAAGTGCAGCAGACAATAAAAAAATAAACTCAAGTGCTCATTTTGTGCTTACGTAGACTCTTTCACTCTGGTTGTTTATTTTTCAGGTCAAGGGAGCTTTGTAAGCTTTGTACCCTTTTCTGTTTATCTTGAATTCCATATTTAAAGGACACCTGTTTATCTGTCTGATATTTAATGAACACCATGTGCCAGGAGCTTAAAACATATTCTTTGCAATTACGCAAATGAGACGTGAAAGCTCGCAGGTGCTCATCCGCTGTATACGGTGCTGCTTGAAAGTTTGTGAACCCTTTAGAATTTTCTATATTTCTGCATAAATATAACACAAAGAACGTTCAGATTTTCAGACAAGTTTTGAAAATTGACAAAGAGAACCCAATTAAACAAATGAGATGAAAATATATACTTTCATTTATTTATAATGAAAAATTGTCCAGCGTTAAATATTTGTGAGTTGCAAAAGTATGTGCATCTCTAGGATTAGCAAGGTGAAAATTAGAGTCTGTTCAGAAGTGTTTTCAGTCAGTAGGATGACAATTAGGTGTCAGTTTATGCCCTGTTTTATTTAAAGAACAGGGATCTATTAAAGTCTGATCATGTTTGTGA